>WURS02078550.1:0-10253 GCA_011762765.2 Rhinocypha anisoptera | reverse complement strand
TGGAGGGAATAAAAAAATTAGAAAAATGCTGGACTAAATGTATCGAGCTAAAAGGTGATTATGTAGAAAAATAAAATATTTATTTGCAGAAAAAAAATTGTTTTATTCAAAAAGTCACTGACTTATCTAAGCGCCCTCGTATTTCACTAGATAACATGCAAATTTTCTTTGAATTTCTAAAAAATTTATTTTCCTGAGAATTGAACTTTGGACCTTGAGCAGATGGTTGATCATGATGTAGTGTTCTTCAAGGATGCAGGAGGATGTATATTCTTTAAGAGTACTAAAATCACCACCAATGAAAGTAAAAAATAGTAACAAAAGTCCTTGACCATGAAACTTATCATTGGTACTTTCGCCTTCAACTCTGCTATACTAAAAGCAGTATTCATTCTTCACAAATAAGCCGTACATAACCATCTTAAATGTTTTGGAATAGCAACAAAACATTGCTCTGCATTTCTCTTTGCCAACCCATGTCAGCATTGCTCTCAGATATAGCTGTAATAGTCTCCTTTACTTTCCAAAGTGAAAGATTCTTTGCAAAATGATTTTGATTGAATACACTGGGTAACGTCCAGTTGTTAGGGAACCAGAATGATAGAATGAAGTCATAATTAACCTTTTCGTTGACAGCAAAAAATTGTGAATTTTCTAAGTGCTGTGTATACATATGTAGCTCATATGTATATTGTATTTTATCATATGTATTTCATAAAAACTAACATGAATGAGGGTGTAGATTCATGTCTAAGCCACCTCTTTCTGTGTTGTGAGGTGTGTTATTTAGTATTATAAAATTTATAACTTATTTTTATGGAGTATTCGGACACTGAAATTGTCCCTATGTATTTTAATTGACATGGATAATAAATATGGGTATGGATGAACATTTCAGCTGAGTTAAGAGCCCAGAATTAGTAAAAAAATTCAGATAACACACAGAAGTAGGAAGTTAAATCTGCTTTCATTTCTAAATTTGTGCATATTTGTATGTTTAGTAATCTAAAAGAAAAAATACAATTGATTTGGTTAGGAATTAACCAGAAAATTCAATTTGTTTGTTAACGAAAACATACTCAATAAGATTATCAAAAAAGAAAAGATTATTTGTAAAAGAAGTTTGACTTCAAAGTTAAATACAATAATGAATTAGAATTTGAAGAAAAAAAATAGTCATAGTGGTTTTGTGAAATGTATTTTCACTTGTATCTTTTTGTAATCCTTCCTTTATAACTGTTTGTTCCCCTACTGTAACTATTTGTTCCCCCTGTACTGTTTCTGATATCTGACAAGGTCAATTGTTCATGTAAACCTAAAGACCAATAAATTATTATTATTTTCTTGGTTACTTTCATCAACTGTGTGGAATATTTTCCTTTAGCTGGTAAATGTAATTCAGTTCATTTCAATTTTCATAGAGACTTATGTTAATTTAATTTCATATTGTGTATTTATTCTCTTCTTCTATAGCACATTTAGAGAAGAAACATGGATTGGACAAGTTTTTTAATGAAGAGAAGTCTACAATAGGAAAGTCAGATAATGTTATATTTGCTCCTTTCTTACCACTAGAGAGGAAACATGTTGAAAAGTGTATAATTCATCTTTATTTGGACAAAGGCTTGCTTCCATCTCATGATGAAATTGTGTAAGAATTTTTTCTTATAATTGCATGTTAATCACTTTAAATAACAGATGCATTAAGCATTTAAAAGGGCCAATTCAAAAATTATTTTGAGCTATTATATATTTATCTAAATAGTTCATTTTTATGTTCGAGTTTTTGGAACTATACAAATGTTTTAACAATTCCAAATATACAGGTAGATAATTAGCAATAAGAAAGAAAATGGTAGAAAGAACATTTATCGCAGGATACCATGTGAACATTAATAGAATAAGACCAGAAAAAGACAGCTGGATTAACCTGGGGGTAGCTTGCTTGTTGGTTAACCCAAAAGTTGCTGGTTCGGGTCCCGCTCACTCCATGGGTGTTGTGTTTGTCCAATAGGGTTTTTTCTATGATATTTAGAGGTGCTAGATAATTTAGCCATCTCTGCATGTTAAAAACAAAAGTACCACTGCCAAGACCACAAAAAAATAGTAGGTCTTCTGAGATTTTCATTTCCTACCAACATCTTTGAATCTTGCATGTTAATTTAGGCCTCCATTTTTTCCACATCCATTACATTTTGGGAAATCATTCATATATTGCTGTCCAAGAAGAATTGTTTATTTTTCTGGGATATTTTTCTATTTGACTAACTCCGAGGGAGGGAACTCAGGAAGGAGCCATAGGAGACTAAATTAGGAAGGTATGAAAATGAAACATCTACACCATGTTGTTTCAATTAAAAAGTGAGTAACTATGTATAAGTGAAGTATACCACTCTTGAAGTCAAGAGTTACATTAATGTAGGATTACATACTGTGTACACAACCTGATGACCTTTGTTTTCGATGTTTGAGAGGAAAAGAATTTTTTTTTCTTGGTCAAGTCTAAGGAGGTACTTGTTTATATTCTGATGATACTACTCAATACCTTGCTTAGGTAAATATGACATTAAACTATTTTGAATTCATTTCAAATCTTGATAGGTTTTTCTCATTGAAGTTGATAATATTCCTACCTAATACTGAGTTTAGTTAAATCATGCTTAAAACTTTGATAGCAGTATAAATATACTGCATCATCTCTTTTGTGTTATTTTTGTATCTATTCCATAACCATCCTGAATTTTATATCTACTTTATAATTAATGAGGGAGTAGTACTATTTCACTTAAATAAATGATGTAGTAGTGATACAAACAATGTGTCATATGTTTGGAAGCATATAATAAAAATGAATTATTAATAAAAGTCAACAATAATTTAAATAAGTATGCCTAATACATGCATAATTTTCACATTGTAGTGTTGCAAACTGTGTACTACATGCTATACTATGCATTTTACTACTGCTTGAGCTACAAATCCTATACCTACATGTATTTCTACATGGTTTTATGGGTAAATAAAATTATTATTATTAATTAATTTAATGAACAATGTCAATTTGAAACAAATCCCTACCTAATAAGCACTATGACAAAAATTACGTTGAAAATGATTTGAAGCATTTCTTCTGTTGTTATCTTCACTGTCAGTTGTCCTTTGAAGAGGTAATGGAAAAATTACGTTATCCAAAACCAAAAGTTCCTTAACAATGGTGAAAGTCATGTATAAAAGAAGTTTAAGGTGTCCCTTTATTGTAAAAATAAAATCAAACAAAAAATTCATTTCATGTATATACCAAAAAGTATTTCCTTTCTGAACACAACTTGTAGTATTCTCGATGATAAACCTACTAGTGCAAAATAATGAAATATTAAGCACAACAAAGTAGGGTTGGGTGAGGGCCCAGTTACTATACATATTGAGGGAGGAAACTATTCACTATCGTAATAGTTTCTTTAAAACAGTATTATTACTGGTGTAACGTTGAAAATGTTTTTTCTCAATAACTTACTGGATAATCAAAGACTCGTAAAGTTTTGTTACAGCTTGTTTAATGCATATTTCCATTTCTCAAATTCTAGGTCTATTCAAGAAATGGTCAAGTACAAGCCAGAGGGAAAGGAAAAGTTTTCCCTGTTTGGATGTAAACATATTCAATCATTAGTAACAAGTGCACTTTCCAGAAGAAATAACTTTTGGAAGAATGATGAATTATAAAAAAATAAGTAATTCAGTGGAGACTCATTTCACTCATATTCTCTCAACTGAACAGAGAAGATGATATTTGACCCAAAGATTCAAAGTTGAGGTGGTTGAGGTTTATAAACATCCCAATTTAAACCTGACCTTTTTTTAGATGCAGTTGACACCAATCTTAATATCTCCAGGTAAAATGGTGTTAAATATTGCTAATGATACTTATTTCTAAAAAATATTTTCAAATGTTTACTTTTACTCATGTTTCTGTTAATTAATAGAACATATTTTACCAATAAATAAAATATTTTTATTGATGTCTTTATTTGCCTAAATCGTTAATACTTTCATAATGACTTGAGATTCATCCTTATCCCTGATTGTATCATTGAGTGGTGCCCACCTAGATGGGAAGTTATGGAGACCATGGAAGGGTTGTATCTAAAAAAGAATTCTTAGATATCACAAACTAATGGAGACCGCTTTCAGTAAGTACATTGGACAAAATATTCATTTTAAGAGGAGTAATTTTACTGCCATATCATTAACTGCTTCTGTTGCACTGTGCAAAATATTCAAAGAATATATGTGGTCTATTCACAGGGAAATCCTGCAGTAACAATTAAAGTTTGTAATCACCAATATATATAAAGATCATCAACGAAAATCTCTCTATCTCACGTGAAGACAGTATCAGTCGTCTACGTCAAAATGTGACAATGTCTCAGTCAACTCTGCCACACTAATTACTAGTAACAGTTGTGCAAAAAATAGGTAGAATAGGTTCGATGTGGTTGTATATTGTTTAAAAAATGAACTTATTGAGATCCTCATACTACACTTTTAACAATCTTTACTTAAGTTCTTCACCAGAGTTTATTTTGAAAGGAAATATACTACTAATACTGATCAGAATCAATTCTAAGAACTATATGGCAGAAAAAATTAATAAAAATAGATGTGCATCATTATCTGGGGTATGCTTGCTCAGGACTGTGACGCAAGGAAAAAAGATATATACAGTGTTGGACACAATACAATGAAGATGTTGGCCCAGGACAGACATCTATAGTTGTAAACCAGAAAAATGTTCCCAATTGGCAGAAAAAACTTTGATGATGATGATCAACCAAAGCACCATACATATTTAGCATTTCATCAAACCTCAATTACATTCTGAACCAAGATTAAATACTGAAATGTTTGCATTTTGGTTTCTTTTTCTGGGTTACCCCCCAATGGAACTGATAAGCAGTAAGTATAATTGCTTAATTAATACTGAAAAGACCACTTCATCTTATTATGTATTGGGGCATATACCACTTGCGTTTAGCAAAGTGAAAAAATATCACCAAAGAGATTTATGGCTTTACACCCCTAAATGTCATTAGGAAATGGTTGAATGTGACAAGAAAAAGAACAAAAAGCAAGTAAGGGAAAAGTGAATCAATAAATGCAGGTAATTGGAAGGTTTTATGTGCATGTATGTGCAAACAAGTATCAAAGCAGAATAAGGATTCCAATGATATTTTGGAGAAATATTAGGTACGTGTATCTAAATGTAATAGCAAATAAAGAAACGGAGTAAAAAGTTAATGGTATTTTACATATAAAATATATACGTGTATATATATATAGTAAAAACATAGATTCATAAATAAAGTGTAAGTAAAGATACACATAAAACCTAAAGAATCAAGGTTCATAAGCCTAAAAGAATTATATATTTGACAGCCCAAATAATTTTTATTGTTTATCGAGGCACTTTCTTAGGCATATCATTCAAGCTATCTATATTAACAGTTAGCTGAACTTGGGCCAAGTTCAGCAAATCCAATTTGCAATAGTTTTCTTTGTACCGATGCGTTCAGAACTCAATACTTAACAATTAAGTAGATAAGCGTCAACTTTGTAGTCGTCGATTGCGAGTACTATTGGATTACTTTAGGTTGTGACTAGGTGGGTTGGTTTTTAAATGACTGCATGTGAGAAACTGGGCAATTTGCAATAGTTTTCTTAGTACCGTTGCGTTCACAACTCAATACTTAACATTAAGTGTATTAGCGTCAACTTTGTAGACGTCGTTTGCGAGTAATATGTTATTACTTTTGGTAGTTAAGGAACCCGCCGGGTCTATAGCAAGTGGGCTAGAAATGTTCCGGTGGGCTGGGTTTTTAAATGGTTGTATGTTAAACACTGGGCAATTTGAAATAGTTTTCTTTGAACCGTTGCGTTAAGAACTCAATATTTAACAATTAAGTAGATTAGCATAAACTTTGTAGTCGTCGTTTGCGATTACTTTTGTGTGTTGTTCGGAAGAATTCACGAATGTCAACAGTTAAAGGGATTATTGTTCTGTCAGTATATAATGTCTTTTAAAAATATTGCGCTTCTTGTGTTAACTACTCCATCCTTAGTTTATTTGTTGAATTCGGTTGACGTCACCTGAGCACTTTCCGAGTGTTGACCGATTCTCCTTGTTTGGTACCCTCATTGAATTTCTCCGATGGGCTGGGAATGTATGTATGAGAAAAACTGAGGAATTTGCAATAGTTTTATCAGTATCATTGAGTTCATAACTCAATACTTAACACTTCAGAAAATTTGCGCGAACTTTGTAGTCGTGGTTTGCGAGTAATATGTTATTACTTATGGGTGTGGATGAAAAATTTAACGCATGTCATGATTTAACCTTCTATGGGTCCGTGAGTATATAATTTGTGGTAAACAAGTCACTGTACCATCCTGAGTTTCTGTGTGGAATTTGGTGTACGTAACTGTAGTACTTTCCGAGTAATGACCGAGTTTCCATATCTGATACCCAATTTGGCTTATAAAAAAGTATTTTCTTATCTCTTGTACTATAATTACGCGTATCAGAGAGGTAGTTTGTGTTAGTATATGCAGTATTCTTCCCTTCATGACATTTGAGATTTTGGATGACGTTTGACGTTTACTCTAGGAATACTAAGCGATTATATGGGGCCGTGTCCTGCACATTTTTTTTCATTCGGTTGGCTACCCTGAGGTACCGGTGGGCTGCCTTTCGGGGGGCAAAATTCAGGAAACCGAAGTTGATTGATTCCATTCCAGTTGCGCTGGTTGCGCTAACTGTATTATGTAGTTTCTCATAGCTATTCAAATTGTGAAGAGCACAATGAAAAATTTCGGTGCGTAATGGCCCAAACTGCGTTTTTAGATCTGAACAACGTGTCACTTTTAATCGTCATTATTAAGACTTTTATTTTTGTAAGATAGCATTGTTACAAATGGCTGGAAAGGATAAAGTAGCGATAATTTCAGCCGTTAGAACTCCAATTGGTGAATATGAATTTTATTCCATATTTATGGTATGATTGCTTATTTGAGTGATCAATATTACCTTTAATTGAAACAATTCCTTATCTCAGGATCTTTCTGCGGGTCCTTATCTTCTCTTCGCGCGCATGAACTTGGAGCGGTTGTTATAAAAGAAGCTTTAGTCAGAGCCAAGCTGCAACCTAATGATGTGTCCGAAGTTATCATGGGACAGGTAACTATATTGTGTAGTTGGAGACTACAGGGGAAAGTAATGAATTAACGACAAATTTTAATTTCCAAATAAGGCCCTTACCGCTGGCCAAGGTCAGAACCCTGCCAGGCAAGCATCGATTAAAGCTGGTTTACCAAAGGAAGTGCCTGCGTACGGGGTGAATATGCTCTGTGGCTCAGGGTTAAAGTGAGTCAAAGTGATTTTGTATTTACAATAACTTCAGTTTGTGTTATATTTAATATTTATTATATAAAATTGCTTTGTTTTAGGGCCGTTTCATTAGGAGCTCTTATGATCTCGGATGGCCAAGCGAAAGTGGTTGTTTGTGGAGGACAAGAATCAATGAGCCAAGCCCCTCACTGTTATAGGCTTCGATTAGGAGGCGATAAAATTTTGGGTGATACGAAACTAATTGACACAATGCTTAGTGATGGCCTTACTGACGCTTTTCACAACTTACATATGGGGATAACTGGTAGGTTTAAATAAAGGTTTCTCTTGGTCGAAGCAAAAGGTGACCTACTTCTCTTAATTTAGTGTTAAGGAAAAATTTGGTCCACTGCAAAGAAATACGTCTCTGAGGGCATACAGTAACTTTGGTTGAGATTATCGGATTGTTAATATATATTCTTGAAAGTACCTTCTTAATCTGTAGGTGGTTCTTCTTAATCCATTTGTGTCTTTGGCCTTCATGTTGTTTTATTGCTGTATTTTTAACAGTATTCCCTATAGGAAGTGACTACAAGTGTGCCAAATGGCTCCACAACCGGTGTGGCCGGCCACACAGACTGTGTAGCCATTTGGCATACTTGTGTATCTAATTCCTCTTATGTATGGCTGGATCTTGTTATATCCTTTCTCTTCTTATATTATTTTGTTAATATAATATCATGGATAAAATATCTAGTATGTGATCAAATAATTGTATTGATAATAGTCATACTCATAAAAAAACTTGATCCGAGAAACTTCTTCTTAACTGTCATTTGTGAATATTTTGGAAAATGGAAATTTTTTAATGCGAGTTTTATTGACTATTTAGTACGTTATTGGAATTAGGGTATTCAACCAATACCTGTGGGCCATTGACTATCTATATATGTTTATAATATTTAAAATTTAAGCAATCTATTTCAAATGGATTTTATCTCATAATCTTTCTTCATATTAAATCTCTGGGTATGCTTTTTTTGTGAAACTTCACAGGTTGCAAAGTTTACTTGAATTTCATTATTTACATCACCCAGGAAGACATTCTACCTTGAGCTGTTTTGAAGTTACTTGTGGAATTTTAATAGTTATTTACCTGAGTTTGTGTATAAGGACAGGCAGGTTGAAAGTTCTAGAATTATAGTTTCATTTAAATGTTTAAGTTAACCAACTTTTTAGCACTTAATAAGGCTTCATGATTTAGCCATTAGTTGGAGGATAGCAATTGTCTTTTTGAATAATTTTAATCTCTGTCACAATTGAAAGTTAATGTAAAGTTTAACATTAAACAAAGGAAACAGTAGCATGAGTCAACATAGAGTAGGGACTCTAATGCCATCTATGCACCAGTGCAAACTCTCCTTCTGACTAGATGGAAGGGCTTACTATTTTTTTATTAATACTCATTCTTTTTAAATTATTATATCTGTTATTGTGTAGGATGGCCATTGTTCTGAAAAACCTACTTACCATAGCAAAGTCAAGTTTTTTGAGGGTACTCCCTTGGAAATTTTTGATAGTGTTATAATACAGTAGAAGTCCGCTATAGCAAGTATTACTTATAACGAGAGTATCGCAATAGCGAGTGATCGTTTTGCATTGGTTGGTCCACGTGTTAAAACATTGGGAGTTCCGCAAGGTGTACATAGAAATTAAATTGTATGCACAAAATACTTTATATCCCAGATAGTATAGTAGAAATAATAGCATCTGGTTTCAAGTAGATGCTTGACTTGGTTATTACAATCAAGTTTCTGGGGTCTCAAAACTTAATTGAAAAAATAGTGTGATAAGACTTTCAACTCTACTCTGTTGAATAGAGGTCCAATTTATACTGTATGGGATTTGCTTCTCATTCCAGCTGAGGAAGTGGCTAGTAAATGGGGAATCACTCGCGAAGAACAGGATGCTATGGCACTAGAATCTCAAAGGCGTACTGCTGTCTCCTTAACTAATGCTGGAGATGGAGGGTTTTCAGCAGAAATCGTGCCTGTCGAAGTTACTGGACCAAAAAGGGGT
The DNA here is from genome assembly GCA_011762765.2 of Rhinocypha anisoptera. Classification (NCBI taxonomy): domain Eukaryota; kingdom Metazoa; phylum Arthropoda; class Insecta; order Odonata; family Chlorocyphidae; genus Rhinocypha; species Rhinocypha anisoptera. The sequence goes on along the minus strand of WURS02078550.1, from coordinate 793 downwards.
CAAACTACAGTTGTTGCAAAGGATGAGTATCCCAGGCCAAACTCTACCATGGAAGACTTGTTGAAACTGAAGCCAGTATTCAAGGTTTTTGTATGGAATTATTTATTCCCATTAGCACTTAATTTTATATATCAGGGATCAAATGAAATCACTTGGGTAATGGAATTTTCCTGATTCGGATGTGTGTGCCCTGAAATTCACTGTGATTCCTTACATTTGTATATCTGTGAAAAAATTCTCTATTTTCTTATGTGTGAGTCCATACTTCTTTGTTGGTGCTGTCTAGAAATTCAAAGTCTTAGTGAACGAAGTTAGGGCAAAGAGGTGGACGAATCCCCCACTGATTCCTCAGAATGAGTATTTTCATTGGTATAACTGGTAAAAATTTCTACCAGCATTTGAAGGGCCCAGGATCCAATCCCAGATGAGAGCAATGTTTTTTCTAATGGAATTCTTCTCGTGTCTCCAACTGGGTGAGTGTGGAATAAGGCTCCGACTTTTCAACAACCGACTCGGCCCTCGTGTCGCCAGGGTAACCCTGATGACGATGGCTGAGTCAGCTGTTGAAACGTTGGAGCCTTATTCCACACTTACCCAGTTGCAGACCCAAGAAGAATTCCATTGCAAAATACATGTGCTGGGAAAGCAAGAGATCTTTTAGCAATTTTTTTCTGTTCAAAATTTGTAATTTTCATCTTCCTCATCACATTTTGTTTGCCCTTTTACTGTTTCTGTCTCTTCCTGATTTTCCATCACTGTTTTCACCCATTCACAGTTGCTATCTGACTGTATT
>WURS02078541.1:0-10253 GCA_011762765.2 Rhinocypha anisoptera | reverse complement strand
CGATGCATTAGCGGCTGAAAGATCTGCATCGCCGGCGACGCATCCTTTTTATTTATTCATGACGAAAGATCGAAGCTCCCCTCGCCGTTTTTATGGGCTTTACTGCTCTCGGTGAGCAGCACCCGACCATTTTACTTTCGTGCGAATAGAGCGGGACCTATTTCCGAGCACGTAACCGCGCAGAGTTCGCGTGTTCGGGATGTGAAGGAGAGGAGGAAAGTGAAGTCTCGGCGCGGCGGTCATGCGAGACCTCGGCGTCCCTCGAGACGTCCGTCGTGTCGGGCATTTTATTTAAACGCTTGCGGCGAACCACCCACCTTAACCTCCCATTATGCGGACGGCACGCCCGTGATTGATTCTCTCGCGAGAGAGGGATCACATCCGCGTGCGTGAATCGAAAGATAAACGTCGGATTCCTTGCCGTCTCCGTGCGATTGATGTCGACGCTATTTCCTGCGCCGACAGTGATCATCCTTCCTTCGAATAAAACGGGGTTTGCTTAGGTTTGCGAACCGAAGTTTATGGCATTTTTTTTCACGAGGTTGTTTCAAGCCTGGTTTAGCTACTCTTGCGACTGAGTTGCCCTTCGACGTTATTTCTTTCGGGATCTTTTGATTTTTTTTGTCTATCATCATCACCATCATAGTTAAGATCATCTGAAGGTTAGTTTTTCTGCATCACTCCAAAATGTCCTATTTCCTGTTAATCTCTTTAGCTCTGTTCAGCAAATTGATAAGGAAGGGGACTGAGTGAGTGAATGATTGGTGAAATGTTCTTGTGGTTTGCTGGCATCTCTTTGCTGATGCTGCGGCTGTGAAAAAAAATATATATACACGCATAAAAAACCACAGTGATCAACCCGAAGGTTGGTATGTTAAGTGAGGGTAGAGCTCACCTAGTACTAAGCCCACGGCGTGTGGAAATTCACACGTCAGGGTAGAGGGGCCAGTTCATTTCCCTGTGCCACCAGTGGTTTCCCACGAAGATGTGATACCCGAAAAATCCCTCAGCCAAGTACTTACGTACAGTCTCCTGTCTATCTTCTACACATTTTGTGCATCGCCAAAAGGCTGCTTCATTGTTCTCACCTATTTATATATATATATATATACACACACATTCAAATAATAGGAAATAAGGAAAGGAAACACATAAAAGGAAGAACACAAAGTGTGGTAGAAATTTGTATTCTTCCTTTTATTTATTTCCTGTCCTTATTTCCTATTATTTGAATGCGTATCGCCATATGACGGTTGTTTCTGATATATATATATATATACATATATATACATATATGAATATATGAATGTGTTTATATATTCCGAAAAATTTGACGCAGAATCCAGAGAATTATCCGATTATATGTTCTATAATTTGGGCATTGATTTCTGACCTACACCTTGTCGCAGGTTATTTCAGGATTCAGAATTTTCGAAGATCCTATTTACCATTCTCGTACTTTCAGCGTCACAAAATCAGTAATCGCCCTTCAGATATTCGTGTTTCCTACCACCTTCCATTCCTACTAAAATTTCTTTTCTTTTCCCCTCCCTGCCCTTCTCTTCAACAGTCCGTTACCTTTTTTCAATTTTCTGTTTTTCATTTATTTCTCCATTCTTTTTTTTAATTCCTCCGAAAACACTAATAACCAGCAACTCATTGTTTTCGTCTCAGCCCGTCTTATTTCATTCCCATCCTTCTCCACGCCCGCTCCTCGAAAGGTCCCAGTATCCGCTCGTCTTCTTTTATTAAAAGACGAGGTCTCCAAACCAGTAAATTGTATGACTACGTCTGTGTTTAGGTAATACCCCTTCAAACCGCCGTAAGGCCACCGTATATTCAACATTTTCTTTTAGCCTCCAATCAAAGTATCCGTAAATGTTTTGTCTGCGCTCTTTCCTCGATTCTTTTTTCCTCGCCCTCTTTTCCAGCACATCCTGTGTGTGGAGGACGTACTCGCTCACGTTCAATATCCACGCGCTTAGCTTCTAAAACACTCCATACACCTCCTCCTCGCTTATCCGCCCCCTCGCCCCCATTCAGCAGTGCGCCTCTCTTATACTGCCTCCTTACTAAGGCCTCTCTCTTTCTCTCACGCCTCTCTAGGATGTATGTACTTTCCTCCCACGTTTGCCGACGTGGGACGGACGAATTAGTAGCTCGGTCGAAACGTGTTGCGAAGGCGGACGGATCCCATTCTTCCAACTCGCTCCTCCCGTAGAAACACCGCAAGAGAAAAAACTGCGGTGTTTCCCTTTTTGAAACTTGGGGTATTAGTTTCGACTCCGGGATTCAGGGATTCCTTTCCCGTGCTGGAAAGTGTGAATTCAGCAACTTCCCTACTTCAAACAATATTTTAACCCCACTCACGCACTGTGCGGCCTTGTCTCCGGTTCTGACAAGCCACTAGGCGTAAAGGGAAGGAGACCGTTTTTACGACTATGTGAAGAATGTTCTTCCTCAAGTAAGGCTTTCTTTGAGAAGAAACGCTACTTACTTAAAATAATTCCAGATTATTAATTAACATTACTAATGACATAAGACAGGGATCGGGGTAGAAGACGGAATAGCTCGAAGAGCTGAGATAGGTTATCCTATCTTTGGGCTACAAACGTTGGATTGTGATCAATAATTGTGTATTACTTGTTAAAACTTTTACAATACGTCCACAGAATAAAATACAAAACAATCACGACCCGGATCTCGGTGTTAGTAACGTTAGTAACGTTAGTAACGATATCGCCATTTGATAACCCAGGTCTTGGTTGTTTTGTATTTTATTGTGAGGACGTATCGTAAAAGTTTTAACAAGGAACTTCAATTCGTTCGACAAGGTTGAACCTCATGGCGTCTTATCAATAATCACAGCTGATACCGTGCTGAAAGTTTGTTCCTCCATTATTTGATAACCAATAGGGAAGAGGCGTCGAAATAGTATAAATGAGACACCATGGGGTTCAAACCTTGTGTAACGAAGTCATATTTCTTATTAAAAAATTTATAGTACGTCCACAGAATAAAAGGCAAGAAACAAAATGCGTCGAAAGAGAAGTTTTTGATGTGAGAATATTTACAATGAGGAGGATACTAACAGGACAGATATTGAGACACTTGGTGAAAACTGCATTGCAGATAAACCCTAGTGATGTACCGAATACGGCGCAGGAGAGAGACACGATAATGAACGTTAGAATTGGGAACTCCGAAGGTGTGAAGAGGCTGGCAGGTAAAAGGATAGTTTGGGGAGCTGCCACAAACCAATCTTAAGACTCCAGAATCTTCAGATTGATAACCTGTGGTGTTGATGAAGAATGTTCCGGTTCATTGCCCTCTACGGACGTTGATGTTTCATTCTGAGATGCCGTTGCATGTAAACCATTTCGTTACTGACAGTAATGAAATGGCGTTGTTTGACCCGATCGAAATTATTCTTTTAAATGACTGATTTTAACTTTCGCTTCTGGTAATTTCGTATTTATTTTTTTGAATTGTTATTAGTCATCTAAATCCCACTGCGATGGTCCGAAAAACAAATCATCTTATTGCCTTTTTATTTCTCTGTCGAAAGGCGATATCCTGAATATCCCCATTAAAATTTCTCCCCGTTAAGTTAATATTTGTTAAGCAACATTTCCGTACGCGCGCATTGGCCGTCTCCCACGCTCTCCCCTCGAGGAAGATTCCGAATGCCACAAGAGAAACTCGAATGCAAGTCATCCCATGGGATTAGTACGAAACCCACCTCGGTCTCTCTTACTCAGTAATAAATCATTAATGGTGAGAAAAATTAAGTCAGTGGTATCATGCTCAACTTCATCAGGCCTTACTTCATCACGGAACTCCATGATTACGTAGGACAACAAAAATTTTGTAAGTCCATAACGGTTCAATTGAAACGACCGGTTTCGTAGAACAGTCGTCATATCGGGTGGTCGATGAGGTTGACCTTTCGACAGACCCGGTCGTTTCAATAGATAAATTGTGAACTTGTAAAGTTTTGTTCTCTCTCTTCGGAGAGAATAACCTTAATCGAAATCTCAATAAAGAATTAGAGGCGTTGTTTTCAATGATAAAAAGACGAAAAGGTTCTTGCAAATGCCAGTGACATTTCTGGACATGTCATACTCAAAATCGCGAATTACATCGTCTCGGGTCGATGCCTTAAATATTTTTATTAGTGCGTGGATTGCCTCCGCAGAGGGTTTCAGTATTCTTTATGCTACAAATAGAACCTAGTGTAACGATAAGTGAGCGTTTAGACTCATGCGTGTAAATGTAGACCCCAGATATACAGTAGAAATTCCGTTGAATATTAATGGAGCCGGTGAATTGGATAAATTCCGACCGGAATCCTTTACGGCCTCTTCCTGGTGGAGGTCGTCGTGTCTTCTCCGTAGCCAGACTTTAGCCCCAGCTTAAATAACCCCCCACAAGAATAATCACACTCTTTCACAGTAATTTTTGGATCCATGAGACCCTCGACAATAGTAATGATTCGAGCATCGTGACCAATGCAACGATTTTCCACCAATTGCACACATGGACGGCTGGAAAATTCACCGGACCGGAGTTCCCCCACCTCCACGGGGGGAACTCTTATTTTTTTTCGAACGGACTAAATCCCAAACGGACGAGATGCTTGTTTCTCTGCGCGACTGCTGTTCCCTCCGATTGCCTTCCTCGCGTCTGGTCTCCCATCTCCGCAAAAGGCACGCGAGACGACAGCAGTTGGGAGTTCGAATCGAAATTGATGCCGACTTTGCTGAATTGGCGATGTGTGCTGACCCAGTAATGGAGGCGCACCGCCCGGGGAAGGGGGATTGGATGGGTTTGATTTGCGATCGCACGGCAAAGGGTAGTTTGCCCTCCCCTCCCCCCTCGTAGATGGGGAGTGCGGAAGAAAAAATGATACGGCAGTCACTCCCGAGGTGAACGGGGAGGAGGTGAACGGCCTTGCACGGGTCAGCGCTTCTCACGGGGTCGCCATCTGCTGCTGTTACGTGTGCATCGCCAGTTGGACCGGCGCCCAAATTAATTTCCATTTTTTTTTTTTTTTCGGCGCTGCCGAAACTGTTCCTCTCTGGGTTGGCGCAGGAAGCGGGTCCGTTTGTGGGGGGGAAGTCAATGGTTCAAGTCTTCTCCTTCTTATTCTTCGCTCTCGATGTCGTCGCTTAATGCGGAATTCGTGACGGGGCATCGCCTTCGAATCGTTCGCGGAAGCGTGACGAAACTATTTCCAGGACTTTCGCCCGGGTATAAATGGCGGTGCGCTGCATCTTCGACCCGTCCGCGAAAATCCCTTGGGAACCTCGCGGAGGCGGTGGCCTTCTGCGCCCCTCCTGCCCTCCGCTCCGGACGAGGAGGGGTGGGGGTTCGAAATTGAATATTGCAGTGCACGCACCAACTAACAGGATATCGGGGAGTTCCGGGTTCAAATCCCTGACGGGCCACATCGGCTTTCCGTGACCATTTGCCTCACGTCACTCAGGACGGTGGTCTACCTTTGTAACCGCCGCAGCCTGTGACTGCATGGCGCAGTCGGGTGTCTCCCTTTATTGATCTGTAAATAAATATGCCTCTAGTGCTTTTTCTCAAGTCGCCGAGGAATGGATACGGCTTGGTCAACGTTCTAGTCGCTCGTCCATGTCCTTAGACACGACATTTCAATGAGTACCTCGACGCTTCTCGTGTTGAAATTGAGTTTCATATAAATAGATGCTATTCCAAGAAGACTTCACGACGTTGTTATCATGATGCCATAGTATAATAATATACTTTTTGTAAGCAGAATTAAGCTTTAGCTTAACATTTTAGTCTATTATATCACATGCAGTTTCAACATATAATATCTTGATGAGAACATACAAATCATAGAGAAAATAATACTATATAATAGTAGTATTCTTTACTCTCTGTATAAACGCTACGGCAGAAATGTTTTCTAGGTTTTTCATTTCTGTTTGGCTCAATGTTTCTCAGAGAAGAACTTAAAAATGCCGGGCGAAAATCTAAGAGCGAAGCTATTCATTTTCCAGACAGATTCATTCAAATGCGGAATTTCATTAAATCGTTTCTGTAAACCGTAATGTCGTCGAAAATATCAGATTGATCCCTTTCTTAAGGATACATAGGTAGCCCTATTTCTTAATTGACGGATTCCACTCTGTTAGTCAAGCGTGGTTACCCTTAGGAACATATTTAAATTATTCGTCCATATGCTTTTTTTACCTTTATTTTTTATCCATACAAGAACTAGCATGATGAAAATAACATTAAGTAATAATGACAATACAAACAAAATTAATATATATTTAAAGAAGATGTAGCACTTATCCGCAAAATAATTAATTTTGTGGAAAAGTGCTACATCTTCTTTCAAGATGCGTTCCTTCCTCTACATCAAGCCTGCATCTGTAATACTTAAAATTTATATAAATGAAAACATTTAATGTGAAACCAGGTCTTGGATACTGAGAAGAATTTCATCGCAGCTTGAAAATAATGTTTGAAATTACCAATAATATATCTTTAGTATAGCTCGATTCTTTTGTAGTAACTGCAATATCAAGCGATTTTTTTCACACTCGCGACGTGACCCCCTCAAACCTTGCTTCAAAGGGTTCTCTCTCCACGCTTTCACCGAAATGTGGTGTTCATTTCTATGACCGAATACCTCGTTAGCGCACTGGCACGCTTTGCAAGTCTCGTCTCTCCCCTGATAATTCGTGGGGTGGAAATCGAGTCACTTGTGCAGGCTTGTCACTGAGAGATGCTCATGGAAGTGTGAGATGTCATTTCTTCGCCGTTTTTTTTCGCAGTCGTCTTAATTATTTTTTTTTCTCTCTTCCTACAGTGTCCGTGGACCAAAGCTTCATGTTTACGAAGGAGGTGGAACCCGCTGAGACGTCGCTCACCAGCACCAGACGCCTCATAAAAGTCGACTTTTCCAAGTTGATGGTAAGCTAATTTGATGGTTCATTTTTATAACAACGTCTCCCAATTTCATTTTCAGAGGTCGGTTCCTGTCTTTCGTTCCCAATTTCCCTCGAGGGATTCTCCTATGGTTCGCCTCCGATCCGCGAAGCCTCGAATCCTGTGTGCTTCGGTTAAAAAATCCACGAAATGGAGAAACATGTTCATGTACACCTTTTCTTTGCTTTCTTCAGTTCCATTGTTTCAAGTAATTATTATTATCGAAATAGTTACAAATCAACGAATTGGTAAGGCGCTAACATAGAATTCCAAGTTACGGCAAGCATTAAAAGATATAGAAAAAATATTTACTAGAAATAAAAAGCGTGTAACGATACATAGAACTACTTAGAGTAAAAAACAGCACTTTTCCACAGAAAAGTGCTGTGCACAAAAAGCTTTTCCACAGAAAAGTTTTTTCTGTGTAAAAGTGCTGTTTTTTACTCTCAGTATGAATCACTTCCACCAAATCACTGCTTCTGTGAAAATTATACATAGAACTCCCCTACATAAAGCAATTTATTCCAAGTCTCATCATGAACGTTGCAACATTACTTGGAAAGCACTTTAGGAGTTCCTTGTATATTGCATTCCGATCCTCTAACCCCCGATTAAAATAGGAATGTTTTACTGTATTTGAAAATGACCTCGGAAGCTCCATTTTCAACCTCTGGTCTTTCCTCGCCAAGGCTTTTTCAATTGAATTTTTCCACGCAGAATACCCAATATGGGATTTGTGTATGCATTTAAGGCATGCTTTCTTCCTCAGTAAGATGATTAAAATGTTAATATAGTTGGGCGATCAATTACACCCAAAGTTGAATATGATCTTATCTTTTGAGGAACCCGTTTCGTAAGTCCATTTCAGACCCTTGTAGTTTTCCATACTGTGACTATGCCCGTCGATATTAGTTTTATTGTTAGAATGGACATAATTTAACTTAAAAACAACTGATAAAGATACTTTTGCACGAAGTAGTCATTTTTAGCTACTTGCATGTATATACTGAATCACTTATGTATTAGCAATGGTTGAACAACTCATAGCGAATTTTTCGCGATTTTTCAGCGCCAATTTGTTTTTTTTAACTATCATGAAAACATAAAACTTATTGTAATCATTGGTGATTTTTCTGAGGAAATATTTTTTGTGATGTAACAATTTTATTTCATGAAAATCACATATCTCACTTTATTAATCAGTTTCATCAGATCCACCCGTTGCCGATTACGGTAATCAGATTAGTAATTGATGGGTTGACCAGCCAAAGTTATCTGGTTCGTTTTTCTTATTGCTTAATTAGTTTTCTATGTGAACTTATGCAATATAACATTAGCTGTTAAGACACCAATGATCTCAGCCAACAACCTATCACTTCCTTTCATGTTGAAGTAACTGTATTTATAAATGTACAAGGTAACTAGAGAAAAACAGACGTATGTAATCTTTTCTTCGCGTCTCGGTAGTATTAAATAATTTGTGAAATATGCGAGTTTAATTAACGTAGTATTCCATAGTTTTTTGCATTCTTATTAAATTTTTCTTTGAACAAAGACGGCAAAAAACGAATCAGATTGCACGCGGTTAAGCAGTGTACAGGAGAACACAGTGGACATATTTGGTGCCTGTAGAGCGATACTAATTTTTGCAGTCTCGGGAGCAAATTTTCATTCTAGAGTGCTCGCTAATTTGGCCATCACTCCCCACTTTCTACCTGCTCCAATTCCTCTGCATTTGTGAGTTCCTTACTCAATTAGCCCAAGGACGCGCCCTCGCAAGAGTGCCTATTAGCTCATTTGTTCCACAACATGTCACCTCTACACACACACGACATCTTCATTAATCGTCAAAAAACCCCATCGTAGGGAATTTAGAAGAATTAACTTTGCTATTTCCACATAAAGATTTATGTGGTCCGTCCATGGTTTTGTTACATATATTGATAATGTTACTACGTAATAAAACCATGCTCGGACCAAATAAATCTTTATGTGGAATAGCAAAGTTAATTATTCTAAATTCCCTACGATGAATGACTTCCACAAAGTTACGCCCGCAACTGTATTCTACAAAAAGCCTTACGATGGGACTGACCTTAACCGTCCGTGTTCACTATATAGCGCCCTGAGGTCATGTACTGAAGAGTAATGAGGAAGTGTAGGGCAACGCGATAGTTCTTCGGCGGCGATTTCTCATTAGGCTCGATGGACATCGGAAGCTGGATGCGACGCGTCTTGTCCAGCATCCGCTTGATTTTATTGCTCGCGGCAGTCGTTTCTTCGTTGAAGGGGACGGGCGAACCAACCCCCGACTGATTGCGGTATCGAAAACGGAACATAGAACGCGAGTAAGACGTCGAGCTGTAACCCAAAAGACATAGGCGAGTCGACATTGAATATTCCGGCGTGTCGGCCCACCTCTTTTTATCCCCTGTGAAATTCATCCGACCTTAGCACACTCACTCATTCTCCCTCACTCTCTCCGCTTCCTCTTCTCCTTCGTGTGCTCTTGTTTACACATTGGTGCCGATGTATTAGCACCACGGTTTAGATCAGTGGTTCCCAACGAAGGCGCTGCCGCCCACCGGTGGGGACAGATAAGTCTGAGGGGGCGTTTTGTGCCAAAGTCATATTGAGGGGGTTTTGAGGAGCAGCAGCCACCCCCTTAAACAATTGGCGAATCCAATGGCCGCAGGCCGCCTTTCATTTCATTCTTTAAATTTTGGCGCTTAAGATTTTGGTCACCAAGTGTCAATCGGTACCGTCATTATCTCCTTGATCAAAGAATTATAAAATTTGTCCTTGTTTTTCAACACGTAATATGTACAATATATTTATAAATTCTTGTCGGGTCTTCCACTGGGTGACAACGCTTTGAGTGCTCGATTCGGGCATCGAAAGGTCGGTCCTCAAAGACTTTCTCACCCAGTGGAATTTATAAATACCATACGCCGGGAACTTTAAAACCATTAGCTTGTTTTTAGTTTTACTGGTTGAAACGTATTTTAGAGGCTCTTTTGAGCCTGGGCTCTTCATTCTATTCTTCCATTCTCATCCCATATCCCCTTCTAGCCGGTCTGAAGAGCCTAATGCTGAGCCAGACTTGAAACGGCAACGTGAAAAAAAGCTATAACAATTTCACTAGTTGAAACATACTTTTAGGGTATTTATGGAAATAAAAACTTTGCAGATTCACATAAAATATTTTATTCACTCGGTCTACATGTTTCACTACACTGTAGCATCATCAGAGCGAGTGTCCTGATGGTGCTACAGTGTCG
>WURS02078530.1:0-10254 GCA_011762765.2 Rhinocypha anisoptera | reverse complement strand
GGGGGCGGTGAGGGGGTGGCAAGGAGAAGTGAACCGACGAGACATTCGCGTCGGAGCGACAAGTCCACCCGACTCCCTCAGCCGCTCTCGCCGTCTGAATTCCTAATGAACCCACGAGCACACGCGAACGAGTGTGCTTGCGTTTCGGATGTGTGCGTGCAGCCACACGTACTGGGTAACGAGCAAGTCTACAATTTCATCTTGTGACGTTTGAAGACATTTGTTCCTAGTGTTTTGCATTTTTACGGCGCACACGCAAATGAAAAATGCGTTGAAAAAAATAATCCATTTTCTTCCGAGGCACATTCCCATCATCCTTAGGTCGATTTTCTGATTAAAAGTGGTCGTATTTTTGTTTATGGAGTGCTTCGACGACTACGGTCATTTCGCACCTCACCAAATCGTAGGAAAAAAACCCTATTGGATTAACACAACGCCCCCTGCCCTAGGCGGGACTCGAACCACTCGTCCTTCGGCGAGCGGGCTAACCTCCTGTCTAATCCGGTCCGCTCTAATTAAAATTGACACTTGATTTTACGGTCCCATGCCACTACTGACACTGAGTATTCTGGAATATTGGTTTTAGACAAAATTAAAAATCCATGCTCTGGGCGGGATTCGAACCCGCGACCTTTGAGTTACTACTCAGTCGGCTAAAACTGCAGGCAAATTTTAGAAACGGATCTGAGGCAAATCTTATAGTAATTTGACAGTGTTGCATAGGATTTGAGAGCAAACTCTGGCTCTCAAATTTCGCTATACTCGATTCTCTTCACCGCGTAAAAAGCAAATGAAGGACAGACGGATAGAAGCTGCCATTTCATCCATTAATTACCGATTACCATTAAGCCGATTACAATCGTAGTTATTTGAATATAGTATTTCCTACAATACGCAGTTTATCCTTTGAAATATTATTAAAATTGTCATTAACTAAAATACTATACACACTAGCTTCCACTGTGTAATTAGAACGGCAAAGTGACTAAACATAATGTGGCCTAGTTTCCATTTTTAAATTCAACTTTTTTTTATCACCCTTATTTCGATGAAATAATATGCCACTGAGTGTGTCTCGCTTCCAAAATGAAATATTCAAAAGTGAGCATCATTTAATTTACCTCACCAATTATGGCAGAGTCCTTGTCACTAATTCACTGGAGGATTATTTCACTAGCTTCTGGAGATATTGTTAAATGAGTCTTGAAAACGAAATTATTTGAAGATGACTCTTTTGCGTTCATGGGTTTATTAATGTCTTCACACTCGGTGAAAAGATTTATAAGAAACTATTTTGTTTATTGACCAACTTTTTTGTGATTTAGGAGGAATTATTAGTTTATATACCTGGAAAACCATAATTTTGTGAAGGTGGTAGGCATAACGATTTCCACTTCCCCGAACTTGAGGTGGAGACGTCTTTTATATTTAAAACAAAATTAGACATCAAAATCATGAAATGCATTCACTAGGTACACATTATGCTCTTTTCCCATTGAAAGTGAGGTTTGTAACGGTGGCGTGTAACAATAGAGATGATTGTCATTCATTTATCTGAATTTTCTGTAAACTTGCCAGGATTTGTACATTAAATATTACATTAATTTTTTTTCGAAGGATACAGGAAATAACCCCAGCAACGATAGAGTGAAGTGTATTTCTTTTGTAGGAAGGCAACAACATCTAAAATTGTTGAGTTTTCGATTATATCTAAAAAAATACTTCAATAATTCAAAAGTAGTGACAGATAGTTCACATCTTAACAAATAACTCAGCCATACGTCATTGAAAGTGTATATAAGTTTTAATGAGAACAATATTGTTTAATCTGTTCAATCTAATAAGGTTGCTGGACTGATGGTGACGTATTCATTATAGCAATATCCACTCATGCACTTATCGTAAATTAAAAAAGTCATAATTTGAATGATTTTACGACATTCATATAATTGATTAGATAGAGGATTATATTTCATTAGATTTCCAAGATAAAAATACGGCTATGAAAACTTACTATTTCTTAAGTAGAAAGCTTAAAAACCTCATAAGGCGGCAAAAGAACCAATGATGTGTTCACCTACTTTAATTTTTTTCTATTCCAAAAAATTAATCAAATTTTTGGTGCGGATGTAGGGAGTCTAATACCAATACTAAGGAAATCGGACTTTCATCTTAAAAATATGCCAATAAATGTTGTCTAAAACGTTCTGCTTAATCATGAAATAACAGAAATAAAATTTATTTATGTTATTTAAAGTGTTTTTAAAAATTTAAATCAAATTTTTGATAAAATATTTTTTTTTTAAGAACGTTATAACTTATTAAAAAAGTGCCAGTCGTATGTCTATCGGAAATTTATTCATAATGCGTTAAACTTCATTTTCAAATTAATGTTGAAAGTGAATGATTAAATAGCAATTATTTTTCCCTTAAAACTGTGACGAATGAAGCAAAAAGAAGAACGCGATCTCAACGACTCAAGAAATTGTTCTTGTGCCCCCTTAGAAACCCGTCTAAAAGTCTATTCCTTACGAAAGTGAAATAAAGGTCTCATTGTAAGGGTATAGAAAAATAAGACTCGCTGCCATTGCGAGGTCTGAGCTAGAAAAGCTCAGCGCAAAATCCAATCCAGCCAGCTTGAAAATCAGCCTGCTTTCAAGGCAGTGGTACAACGAAGTAAAGTCAATAAAAGACCTAGTATCCGAAGAAAACTTGGCACCAGAACACTCGAGAGAAGGCCAATTCGAAACACAACTACGACCAAGAGAATTGCTACAAATAGCCCCAATAGAAAAATCAAATCTTGATATTTGGTTCAAAGAAATAAATTTGACGTTCCTTTTCTTCTTACAATGTTCGATTAAACTGCTAACACTATTTTTTACACGCCATGCGAGGAAGTAAAGAGCAAAGTTAACGACGAATCTTTACTAGTTAAATAAGGACAAAATTCCTCGAAATTACGTTATATATTTCTGACTAAGATTTTCGCATAAGGGGAATATTAACGAGCTTACAAAATGTAAAGTAAAAAGGTATCAGCATATATATTTTTTTAATTTCACTATTTCGGTAATAGATGATCGATAAAATTATCGATGCATAATAAATGTCGGAAAATGGTATCATATTAAGGAAATGTGTACATAAATGTATATCGTGGAACAAAATTGAAGGCACTGCAGTTTTTTACGCAATCAAATTAACTTACTAATATTAAAAATTCCTTTGAATGGAAACGACAAAGTGTCGACAAAATGAAGCGAAAAATAAGTGAAAAGAAGAACATTTTAGTACGCAATTCAAATAAAGATTTTTTGATGTAAATTGATATCATGCGTAGTAATTTTCTTTTAATATTTGAGAATTTATGAAAGGAAGCACTCATCTGAAGAAGTAAACAAGAAAACCGTTCAAGACATTGGTTAACCAAATAAATACCTAGTCTCTACAATGAAAAACAGAATTGGGCAACATAAATACCTAATGAGTTTAAGGGTTACATAGGATTGTCTCAAAAATGGCATTACTAAGTAGAGTTCGAAATAACTCAAGGCTTGAATGTATCTCCAATTTAATTGTAACTGTAGGAGGAATCGCCCCTTTCTCAGTCAACAGATTTCAAAAGGCGATATTGGTAGGTTCATTTCCTTCAGTAAGGGAAGTGACTCACGTCATTTCCATTCATGAGTTGTTGTGGGATACACCTGATTAATTAGTAAGCACGATGTCATATGAATCCTAGACATTTAAATGATATTTATAGTTACAGTCTTACCTTCCTTGAGACGAGAAAACATTAAAAATGAACCTGGATGTGTATATGGGAAAAGAAGATACCGTATTTCGAAACAATTAGTTATTTTTTGGTTGCTCATTTGAAAATTTTAATTGTTGTGTCAATTACTGCAGGACTTTATAGTTTAATTAAAGTCTTAAAATAGAACGCATTATCACGAAATATGGATTTAAAAATATTTGAATCTTAAAAACATTAATAAGAAATATGTATATAAATAAAATATGGATTTCATTTACCTCTCGAAAGCCATTAGTGACTGTCATTTTGGGTGACTCTTATAAGACTTGTGAATGAAGAGAAGAGAGAAGACTTGAACTTTTTTAGAAGCCTTGAATATTTTACTGTGCCACCTTAGGCCATAATGCGTCTACCTCTTTTTATTTCACTATGCATTTTACCACTTTAATCTCGTTTTTAAATGGTATTCCGATAGCATTGATATATAGGAAGTGTTCAAATCACCAGGTGTAAACTAGCTCGATGATGATAGATACTTTAATTGCTGTAGAATATTTTGGAAAAAAATAGGTGTGATTTATAAAAATGTTTAATGATAAAAGATATAAGTAGCAACAAAACTTTATTTTAACCATAAATCTAACAAAACGCCGTCCTCCGTGGCGGTGGTGTAACGTTATCGTTAGACATTCCGGGGGTCCTGGGTTCGAATCCCGGTTAGATGGATTTTCATTCTCCACCTAGGGCATGGATGTTTGTGTTTCGTCCATGTGATTCACCGTGTTACACTGCGCCACTGTAATTGGCTTAGTGATGTGTGCTGGCAACTGATTAACAAAAAAGTAAAGTATCCAAAACATACTTCCCCCACAGTTTCCATGTGGTAAAGTTGCAATAAATGAAAACAATAATCTAACTCACATGCTATGAAAATTTGCGTGACCGCTTTAAATGTTATAAATATTATCTCACGCGAGGGTGAATATGCTAATTTTTAGCTCATATGACTCTCCCTTTGTTTAAAGTTTTTAATTTTACAACATGAAGCAATCGATGAAAAAATGAGAATTTTGCGCGTGCTATCAATATGTAGTTCAAATTAGTAATTAAAGACTTTTCAGAGGCAATGTTGCATCAATAAAAAAATAATGACGATATTGGTGGTGTCGGAATCTTATTCTAAATACGGTTCTGAAATATATTACAAAAGGCAATAAATCCTGGAGTTGCTTGGGACCTATCTATATTAATAACCCCTCACGTTATATTGGATTAAGCAAAACATTCAATTACATTAAATTTCAAGTATCAAATATTCTGTATAATGGTATATTTAGTTTAAATTGAAAGGAATTCTAGTTTAAGTGTATTTATCTATTTTTTATCTGGCATATACGATGATGTCAATAAAGAAATTTTATCTGAAATGGGAACAATTCGGATATTTATTCAAAACTAAGTGTACTTCTTGCATTTTGATTTTTTTCTAAGGGTTAATTTAGAGAAAAAGTGTCTTGTAACTTGCACACGTAGTAGTGTGCAGACGGTATAGCCATTAGAGCATAAAAACGCTGCTGTGTTGGTCTGTGCTATTAATTGCAGAACCCGTAAAAAATGCTTCTTGTGAACTCATTTGGGATCTCCTGGCTGTAATAATGACCCATGTTTACCTATATTTGAATTTTAAATTCAACACACTTTTAAGGATGTTTTTGGCCGATACCGTTGAAATGCTAATACTAATAATATGTAAGGAATACAACGTCTCTCTATCATCTGAATTGGTAAATTATTTATAGTTGATCTACCGAATGGAAATTAGATCCTAACTTCCTTGTCTGTTTAACTCTGTCCATTATTCCGTTAAATTCTAATAAAAAAATTCACGTTTTCAAAATTTTCATGCTGAATATTTCATGCATATTAATATTTGACATAAAATTTCTATACCATCATAGTGTAATTAGCTTCGTTAATCTCGTTTTAAAATAAGTCAGTCTCCTCCAATATTTATAAAATATACTGTCCAACTCCTACAGTAATGATTAATAATGGACGTTCTTCGTACAATATGATGTATGCCTTGTTTATCATTTAAGTATGCTTGGCAATCTGAGCGTATAATATATGGAGGGATATAAAGAGGTGGAGCGTAGTGAAAAAATAAAGAACTGCTTACATTTTTTGCCTCTGCCTATTACACTGCCTGCCTATACTACATTATTTTTTTGCCTCCCTTTATTACACTCAGAATCGCAAGGAAGTGATTAATTGCGGTTCTAAGAGTAATATTTAAAAAACCCTAATTAATGTTATTTTCAATCGCAAGATCGGTGTCCGGAGACGGGGAAATAATGGGACTTGGAGCTATTAGGTCGAACTTGAGGTGACAATTGCATGCATATATGAATGAT
The DNA here is from genome assembly GCA_011762765.2 of Rhinocypha anisoptera. Lineage (NCBI taxonomy): Eukaryota > Metazoa > Arthropoda > Insecta > Odonata > Chlorocyphidae > Rhinocypha > Rhinocypha anisoptera. The sequence continues at coordinate 4,080 of WURS02078530.1, read as the reverse complement.
TAGGATGGGCGTACTTCTAAAATGATACGAACAGGATATTTTTGAGCAGTAATTTGTGTACTTTAGGAAACACCGGAAGATATTTAGACACCGAAAGAGTTCACTCCCCTTCAAGAAAAAGTTAAATGAATGCAAGTGTTTCGTTTTAAAATGAAAATGTCACCTTTTTCCCGGGCAATGTTCCAAAAGAGGAAGGCGTCGATGACAGGGGAAAGAGAAAAGGTGTGACAAGACATCAGAAGGGGAACGCGTCTTCTTTTAAACACAAACAAATTGCTTGGTTTAAGAATCCCCATCACACCTCTGGGATTTTGTCTGAGTATTAGAGGTATTTATGTTTTATCGGGCGTTCCGGCGAGTATGAGAATTTATCAAAGAGACAAGTCGAAAGAAATCATTCATACAAACACGAAACTCATCTTTGTGTCAGGGTGGAAATGCGCTACTGATATACATATACATCTGAGGAATACCCTGTAAGATGGCGACTGGGCGGATGACAGGGGAAGAGTCAACACCTGTCATGCGTTCGCACATTCACACGTTGGAAGTCGTCTAACATGGAGGGAAACTTACATATAAACATGTATTGAATAAGCATAGAATTCATGCAGGAACTATTTGATAAAATGACTATATATATTTAAGACATATGCTAGTTTACGACTAAATATTTACTTAAACTACCTATAATGATCATCCTTTTCACGCCTAAGATCATGGTACGATGAAAAAATGACATTTACATCCATCCGTTCTTTAATCTATCTCGATGATTTTACATACGTGACCGTATATACATACGGCCATATTGTGACGGGTTTTTGTAATATGTAGGCAACATCTTCAGAAAAGTGATAAGCCTCAACTTGCGACAGTAAATTGAATTTCTAATTAAACCTGCAGTTAATGCTTCCCCAAATGAATTGGCCAATAACGTCTTGGCACTATTAATTTGACCGTCATAACTTTTTCGCAAACATAGCTTCCATAGGTGAACAGCTCTCGGGTTTCACACCGCGTCAGGTCCTCCGTTTTCCGCTCCAACGTTTCGATATGCGACTCGCCCATCGCCTCTGGGATTCAGGAATCCAAGACGATGGGCGAGTCTCACACCGAAACGTTGGGGGGAACACGGAAGATCTGACCCGGTGTGAAACCCGAGAGCTTTTCACCCAGATTATTCGCCGGGAAAACACCAGATCATACATCATAGCTTCCATACGTAGCAATCGAACTATGTCTGAAACTAAGCCGACTTCTAGTGAGTCCTAAGTTATTTCCCAAGAATCCTTCTTATGAATCCCAACTTTTTATTAGCTATAGCGAAAATTTTCCGAAATTTTTCCCACAGGACAGGTTTTATTTATCGCAACACCCACATTTTATACAGATTTTTACGTTTTTTTATTAATGTTACTTGTACTATAAATGTTTTCTGCTAAAATACCCTTCCACCAAAAATGTATTGAAATAATTTCTTAAAATTTAATTTTAGCTAACATATTTAGTACAAGTTTTGGATCGCATTTACGTCATCTGATGATTTCCTATCTTTCAGACTGAAACTGTTCCTGCATATCACTTAATCGCCAGCGAAGAGGTGAGCTGTGCACCACAGTAATACTTATGTCAGTAAAAATATAAGGATTGGTAGGAATACCCATAACGCTCCCTTGGAGGACAGCAGATGAGACGCTTACTCCTTTGTACGATACTCCAGTTTTGACGACCCTTTGCTTTATAGTGGTTAATAATTCCTGCCCGACCTGTAAAAAATAGATTAATTCAGTCTATTACGCACTTATCTTTCCATCAGGCTGACACGGGCGGCGATGTTGAATTGAACAAATGCGCAGCTGTGGTTTTGAGAGATAAATATTTTTTCCCATGAAAGGTTCGGAAGATATGAAGAGGGGGGATTATGTCGCTTGGAACTTTGAATACCTGGCGCAGAAAGGGATCATAACAATGGGAATTGGGATGGCATTTTGATGTAATGTTAACCTTAGTGGGTTTGAGTACTCAAGGCTTGAGGCGGGTAGCGAGCGCTTTTGTGTGGCAAAGCGAAGGAAGAGAACCTCGAACAAAGAAAGTTCAGAGGTGAAGTAATGGTTTTACGTGAAGCTCTTTGACGACTGACGTTCACTCTGTGTGGTAGTTAAAACTAGGAACGATATAGCCTCCCAGGATTTTAAGTTAACTGGCCATCAGGGGAACGTGGAAATTGGAAGTTCTTGAAATAGCTGGAAGAAGGATTCTAAACGTGTTTTTAGAAAAAAACTTCTTTAAAACAATTATTTATGATATATTTTTTCAGAGTTGACTCCTTGCTTTCGCCGTCGATTAAGCATTTGGGTTAAGACATGGATACATCATACATATACATTCATTCTGCATTGTAGATTTTGAAATTCATTAAAACGTTTTTGGAAAATCTTCATCGACGCATGTGAAAATATTGCCTGCATTATATTTAATATTCATGAGTCATTTGCTCGCAGATCCGTAGAGATAATTTTCCCCGTTGGGGATGAATGAATGAAAGACTTTTTGGGTCGTGCATCATGGAGGAAGGGACCACCAAAGATGACTGGCTGATACGCGGCTCGTGAATGAAGGTGGGGCCGTCAAGTGAATCGGGCTGAAATAATGGCACGGTTGCTTTGGAAACCCTTGTGGGATTTCCATGAAATGAACCGACGAACGTTTCGGATTTTTTTTTAAAATTCCATCTAGATCTGCGCGCGGTTATCTCTGGCATTGAGATAAAAGAAGAACGAAACCATCTCTGTTTGTAAAGAATGGCTGGTGGGAATCGGACCAACTCTTTTAAAGGTCCGGGAGTGGGTATGGAGGTTGGCCGCGAGGAATCGTTTGGCATGTGGGGACCACCGGTTGGGTCCTAGGGGAGGGCGAAAGGCTGCCAAAAGTTCGATGTGTCGGCGTAGGGTGTGAGTGGGTGGGGTCAGTCAGGCGTGGAGGCAGTGATGCCTTTGAGGAGCATTTGCAGGCGAGCGCTAGAGAAAAGTGTCTCGGAGAGAGAACATTTCCTACAAGTGGCTTGAATTTCTGAGCTGAAGAATGATAGTGATGGTTTCATAACGGCACTAGTATCTTGATTTAAATCAGATGGAGATGCTTTTCCCCCTGGAGATCAAACTCGAATGTCATCGTAAAAATAATAATCTTTATTTAGCGAAGCTACTCCTTGCACATTTACGGGTCAGTACTTGATACAACATACGAATACAAGTACATAATACAAATTGAAACCTCAAACATTCCACTTACAATTTAAACATTTTCACTTCTTTTCCTTCAATAAAAATGATCCAGTTTTTAATCTGGATGATATACATTATTTTAATTTAATTTTAAACCTGCCAAAATTTTTGCACGATTTGATTTCCCGATGCAATGTATTACATAAAGCCAAGCCCTTGTAGAAAAGAGAGTCCTGTGACGATGTTTTCTTCCTCTTAGGGAGATGGATATTATCCGTAATTCCAGTTTCGTAATTATAGACTGAATTATTTAGAATGAGTGTATCATCAAAATATTTAGGCATTGGCCCAATGAATATTTTACGTATAAAAATTAGGAAATTGTAGTTTAAACATTGATTGACATCCATTCACATCAACGTTATTAACATTACTTTAGAATTTCTATATCTATCAAATTTAAAAATCAGTCTCATTCCTCTATTCTGAAAAAATCGAAGCCTCCTTCGGTCTGACTTATTAGCTAGAAACATAATTGTTGCAAAATAATTAAGGTGCGGAGATACAATACAATTGTAGAAACTTTTGGTTGTCACACATGTTAAAAATTTGTTAATTCTCGCGATAAAACCCAGTTTATTATTAATTTTTTATTGGTTTAATCAATATCAGTACTGTTCTGACATGGTGTGTCGACTGCTATGATAATTTTACTGCTCTTCAGTTAAGAGAGAAAACCCATTCGGAAATCACGAGGCCCACGGCGATACTCGAACCCGCGACCATAGGGTTCTAGTTCAGCTCGACGACAAAAAAGACGGCGATCGCTCTACCCATCAGGCTAACCAGGTCA
>WURS02078519.1:0-10254 GCA_011762765.2 Rhinocypha anisoptera | reverse complement strand
TGAGGAGAGAGAGGGAGGCAAGAGGAGAGAGAAAGGGGAGGAATGAAAGAGAGGGGAGGAAGAGGAGAGAGGGGGGAAGAGGAGAGAGAGAGGAGGAGGAGGGTAGAGAGAGGGAGGAGGATAGGAAAGGGATTCCACCGCGGCTCACTCTGGAAAACGACAGGATTCAATGTGGGGAAGATAAACAAAATTGCGAAGAGAAATTACCGCGGGGGAGCTCCGTTGGGGGAAGGAGGTTGGGTTAGGGGAGCGGAGAGGGAGGATGAAGCGAGGAGAGGGAGAAGTGGGGTGGGAATGACGACAGGTGCTGACGAAAGAGAGGAGGGTGACGTAGGGTCGTGGATGGGGAGGGGGGGGGGCCGGGGGTGAAGGCGGTCCCGCGGACCCTGTTGTCCTTCCTTCCTCCCGTCTCCCTCAGCTTCCTCCCGCTCGCCCCCAAAACCCTTTCCCCGCCCTCTCGTGGCGGTGACGGCGGATGCGCGCGGACTGAATAACTCAATCCCGGGGAAAAATAATACGGAGAGAGAGAGGCGCAAACGGCAAGAAAACACGTAACAAAAGACGGTGCAACTGACAAGCGGGGAAAAAAGGCGTAGTAACCTTTTATGACGCATGAAACTCGGCCACTGCTCCACTGCACACGACCGTGTGCTGCTCGAGTAATCTTATCTGAGTCGCATATTGCCCTCGACGCATATCGCTATCGCCAGATGGCTTTAGCCGACTAATTTCCCGCCGACTAGTCGCAGCTGGACTGGCTCAGCAGGTCACCTCTACAAGGTGCTTCCACCCACATGGATCCGAAATCAACGAAATTCAGTAAAGGTCCATTCCTCGGTACATAGTGCTTCTTCTCATGGCCAAGTCGAAGGTTTAAAATTCTCGCCCGTTGATAAGAAAGAAATATTGTTCCGTGGACAGAGTATTTGAGGAGTTCATTCAAGTTAAAAATGGCCCCACTAAACGGTGAAAGAATTGACGGTGTTGACTTCAGAGGTTCTCTGTGAACAAATCCTCTGCTCCTGCCAAAACGAAGGAATGAATGGGTTTAAGAAGTTTTGTTCCGTTAATTTATTTCGTATTGCTTCTGTCATAACTCCAAAGGGTGACGTTGTAAATTATTCCACTACTACGACTCGAAAAGAAGCCGAACGGGAGTGACCGGATACCTCTCTGGAGGAGGGCAAAAAGAAAAAAAAATATCAAGGGCTGGGCACACGACGAGAGATAATGAGACGGCAAAGGGCAAGATGGGGCGAAATGGAATTGGAGGAAACCACACAAGAGGCAGAAATGACATCCGAGGACATCGAAATTGACCTTGCGCCTAATGGATGTTTGCCCTTTGGGTAGAGATACAACGGAGCGAATGCATAGCAATCGCCTAAGAAGAGCCCAAGGTGGAAATTCCTTTGTGGAACGCAATTCGGAATCAAGTAAACGGATGAATTGTGCGCACTACAAGAAAAGATGTCTTGGGGATGAATATACAAACTGAAAAAAGCAAGTAAGAAGAAGGCGACGAAGTAAACCGTAAATAAACATGGAGGTTTTAAGAAATACTTTAACGAAGGAAAACCCCATAATGGCTGAACCACTTGTAGTATAAGATTCGGTTGAAGGTAAACCTACATTTCCTCATCTTTTTATTGAAATCAAATGAAGGTCAAGATACTTTTTATTGGAACACTGTATGCTCCCTATGGTCCACCAAAAGCAATGAATTTTGATAAATTTGCGGTCAAAAGACAAATATTTGATAAATAAAATTCTGATGTAGTATCGTACTTGCACCGTCTTCAGATTCAGGAAGCATATGAAAAGCATTGCCACTCATTAAAATTTTCTGAAGACTCGTAAATTATGGTCTTCATTCAAAGCGTTTTTATGACCAATATGCTCGATTTTTAATCCATAATTCCAATGGAAATTAAAATATGTAATTTTTATAGACCTGTTTTAAATTGAGATATAGCACCTAAAAGGCTTGGAAAAGAATATATCCGCGTATTTGACGCGATGAAACGCAAGATCAAAGGAAGATGGGTGTCTTCCTCGCCCATATATTACTTCGAACAATATATTCAGAGAATTCACATCGACTTAAATGATAGCGACCTAAATGTGAGATGCCATTTGTCTCAAAGATTGATTAAACCAGGGATGAATTGTACGTGAAAGAGCGAGGCCGGCTTTTTACGCCGTTCCTCCAAGCTAATCTGCACACGGCAATTCCCCGATGTCGTTCCGTTTCCTGACATTAATATTTCCCCCCCATCCCATAGCGGATTCACCGCGCCGTACCTCTCGCGGGACCCTACCGAGTACCCTGTCAACACCCACGTAAGACGCCAGGCAGCCGACAGGGGAGGCGGACCGACTCCGCAAGCCGCTTTGCCGGAGGATAGCGATGCACTTTTTTCCCTGTATTTTTTTCCATTTCCGCGGCCGTCGCTTCTGATGGAACGATTTTTCATTTCCATGACGTCCTTCGCCATGTTTGTCTCTAAATTATATCCGTGCACATTTATCATTTCCCTCAATCTTCTGAATGCTCATAGATGACTTTGCTTACGTTAGTATTTTATTCCTATTTCGCATTCAAACACCTCAATAACTTGTTCTGAACCCTCCCTTTTAGATTTTTTTATAGATTTCCACTGTAAAACTTTATTTGTGGGGAATGTGAATTTCGGTGAAATTCTCGAATATAGCTACGTAGACAATTTCTATTTAAAAGTATTTAATTAAAAAATAAAAGCCATTAATGTTTAAAATTGTAGTTTTTGTGATCACTAACTTTTTATATCCAAATACTCTACCACACCATTACTATAATTATATTTCACGATGATTAGATTTAATTAATTCCTAAGGGATAAATCTTATACTCTGGATATGTAATGTATGTATGTTTATAAATATTGTTACAAAACAAATCGTGGGGTATAAGTAGTATTTTTGTTTATAGGGTGCTTCGACGGTTATAGTCATTTCATACCCCTTAGAAAAAAACCCTAAATAAAAATTGGACAAACATAACACCCATGCCCTAGGCGGGACTTGAATTCACTAACAAATTGTGCTCGTGTAGTTAAGTGTATCTAATATGGGAGTGGAAATAATTTTACAAAAGATTCAATAGAATGAAAGGGTACACCAATCTAATTATAAATTTTGCACGAATTATTGCATTCACTGAAATGACCAAAGAAATTGTATAAATGGGGATCATATAAGGACATTTATTAATTAAATTTAATAATTATTATTTTATCTGGAAATTTTAAATGGACAAGTAAGCTTTTGCCTTAAGTGGCAAGATGAAAAGATATATGATGATAGAGGTTATAGATGAAAATCGTGTCCACTCATTAAAGAAATAAACCCTCTATGGCGTCCGTTTCTTATGTGATCGAATTATATGCGGTCTCCTGTCTGAAGTTAATCAAAAACGCTACCAATTAGATTCCCTTTCTATATAGGAGTGGTCTGCGCTTTCATATTGAATTGTATTTCTGCATCGAGTCTCCAATAGTTGGGAAGAAACACACTGAGCTTACTAAAGTCTTGGGAGAAACGCCATCTCTTGGGCTAACAAGAGCAAGTCATTCTAATTCTCGTTGAATTTTCACGGGGTTATAACGTGAAATAAATTCCACTGATTCTGTAACGTTAAGACGACGAGAAAATCGTGGTTTGAAAGACACCGCTTCGAGCGCTTAAACAATATATGTGGACGCTAAATGCAATCTTTTTGGGTAACCTACTGTCTTCCTGGTATTAGCATATTTTGAATCCTGTTTAAAATCAAGAATTATTCCACACACCTAATTACCTTTCTCAGACTCGTGCGCGTGGTTGCACAGGTGCATTTTTTAAGTCGGAATTACTGTTTCGAATTATTCTTTTCCTTCAACATGGCGGCCCTTCCAGCAGCAACGACCCCTTCCTTATTACTATACCTACTGAATATAGAAGGCTATGTAAAATGTTTTCTATTTCCCTATATGTTTTCTTCCGTCTCCGCACCATCACGTCAAACATTTCTATATTTACCTTCCCCTCATCGTTCGTATTTATCTATCCCTACCCAATTTCACTTCTGAATTTTCTCAGTAAAAAAAGGACTGATATTCTCTTTCTCCACACACACCGAATTTTGTAGACTATAAATACAGATCTGCATATCAAAGGCGTGAGTATATGAATGAAATACAACGGGTTTTTTTATGGATAGAAAGAGAGGTCAGCAACCTTAACTAATGTCGCGTGAGATTGGCAATTTGTAGGATGACGCCCTTCTATAATCGCGTGTTTGGCGAAGCAAACCTCCCCGCTCCTAAATTGACGTCATTACCTTCGTCTGCTATTAAATTTTAATTAAACCTCTAATTATCAAAGTGAAATGTCAAAACCATAACACGGTAATACGATTAGAAACAGTGATAGTATATGCAAGTCATAGTGGATGTTCAAATATATAGAATTACATTTTTAAAATAGTAAATTTACATATGTATATATAATGATTAAATGGGACACAAACTTTGAAATTCCACATTTAAAAAAATGTGTTTTTATGTGGAATTTCAAAGTTTGTGTCTCATTTAATCATGAAGCAGTTCCACGAAGTCACGCCGGAAACTATTTCCTATATGTATATATACTTATTTTCGCAATTACATTTATACACAGATGTATGTGCATGCTTTACAATAAAAATATCAATTTACAGATATTTTTCTCGAGATGGCACATTAATTTTCCTTTAACATAGGGTATTTGTCGGGCGAAACTCTGAGACAACCCCCCCTAAAGAAGGCCATTTCAAGTAATTTAATTATTCAAGTGATGTTCACGTGCATATTCGGGGTATAACTGGCTCTGAGGATGATGATTTAAAATGTTGTGAGAAAAATCTTTAATTAATTTCAGACTTTCAATAAGTCGAATTCACACCAGCTTTACATTCTCAATAAGTTGTTTTTACGTGACAGTGGAAATTGATTCGATTATTAGGGAGGGGTTGGATACTTGTGACGGCCTCCATGACAAACATGACATTTAAAAGTGTACCAGATACGTTTTTCGATACGAAGACACTTTAAAATCAAGCTGGCAGAGAGAGAGGGAGATGTACAGCTTTCAAGTTGAAGGTCTCCCTAGTGAGTTCAAATCGAAATTTAAAGCACCTGTGGTACCTAAATATTCCAGCAAAGATTTACTTTGTCGCATTTAACTCCCACCGGTACTGATCCTATGATATAACACGGAATCCTTCTACCGTCAATTACTGAAATACTTGGAGATAGTTTTCTCTCTCTCTCTCTCTCTCTCTCATAATCACTGATTTTACCCCTGTGAAATGAGTAAAAAGCAGATTTAGCCCATTTTGATACCGATTGTGGCTTCCACTTATTAAATATTCTGAGAAAGCCCACACAAAGTATTATAAATATTTTAATGATAACGTCACAATCACAGAGGGATATATTTTTATTCTCGAAATGTACAACGAGAGCTCATTAAATATTATGCTTGGATAAACATGCATTTTCCATTCTGAATTGAAAATTAATAACGTGAACGATTACCGAGAGATCATTTACTGGAACATTTATGAGCAAATTCAAATTTTAAAAAATTTTATTTTTTTAACACTACCATAGCTATCGACGAATTTATTGGACGTCTAATTGGATGTAATTATAACTGTGGAAGCGGTAAGAACTGAGTCGGCAAAAGAAGTATTTTCAAAGAATGTAGAATGACACAACTGCAATAAAGAATACGTATTTTAAAACAAACTGTGAACGGTGACGCTGACTGCAGGAGAAGCGATGGGCATGATAGGGAATTCAAGGGATCTAGAAGTCAATAGGTAGAATGTAAAAAAAATGCACAAAACTAAGAGGGACGATAATGAACGGAGGTGAGAGTTATGGGATGCTGAAGAGAGAGAGAGTGACGGAGGGTAGAATTTTTAATGAGAGAGGGAGGAGAAGTATGGATGATTTTTTGACGTCATGATGCCAGGTGCTCTTAAACGGGGAAGTAATTTTCATGATTCATCGACAAAATATGGTCGGTTAGCAGAAACCCCAATAATAACTTCATATTTCACAAATGTGTCGGTCTTTCCCGAGTGGGAATCCGGCGAAGCGGAATTTTGTGCCTGGCGGTTTCATTTTTATTTTTTTTCTGCCCCTCCTCCCCCTTTCGCCAGGGAGACTTTTTAAGTCAACTGAATATTTTACAAGCTTCGTCGCACGGAAAATGGGATTGATCGGCTGTAAAAGAGGTCGGGACCCTTGTATCAGGGGGGAGAGAGTCTTTGAAATTTGTAACGTCGGAGAAGCTCTCTCGCCGGAAAGGGCTTTTCATTTAACACCCGTGCCGCCGAAACTGAATCGACGCTGAATAAAGCTAAATAAATGCAAATCGTGTGACAGAACCTTTTTTTTAAGGAGGTGGGGCTGTTTTATCATGCAGCTTGGATGAGATCTCATCATTGGTTTTCCTTCTAATGGATGCTCCTAGCGCTTCTTTTTAACTCGCTGTGCGCCATTTATATATCTGTCTTTCTTATTTCCCGACACCAGGAATTTTCTTTCTTGCTTCTCTCCTATATCTTTCCTTTCCCTGCATTCTCAAACTATACTTCTCGATCGTCACTCCCTTTTCTGAAATTTCCTTGTCACTTTCCACTTTTGTCTAGAGCTCTCTTTCCCACTCAAGTTCTCTGAAAGTCTCCGATTTTTTTAAATAAATTATTGTTTCATATTGACTTCTGCTCACAAAATTATCATCGAAATGTCTCCCATCATAGATATAGAAGTAATGGTTTCAGGCGTGACTTTATGGAACTGCTTCATGTCCCTGATGATGACACTACGCGTCGAAACCTGGGCCGTTATTAAAACTGTTCTCATCAGGGCTACGCGTCGAAACCTGGGTCGTCATTAAAGTTATTTATTTGGAATTACAAAGTGTTTTAAGAAATACATATTTAAAAGATTATTTATTCTAAAAAAGAAATAGGAAGTTCGGGAGAAAAGAAATTCGAAGTATAATAGAGTGGAAAAAATTGAAAACTGAAAACGTGATTCTGGTACATTCTTTTTTTTCGGTAACATATTCTCGTCTATGGTACAGTAAGAGTATTAATCTCTATGAAAGCTCTAGTTATTTTTAGTACATGTATGATACGACGAAAGTCGTAACCCTTGGGAGGATGAACTTTAATCCAAGCTAACTTGAAAAATGTACCAAGATATCCGTGACTTGGACACTCGATGCCTCTTGGATTACTTCGCCATAGTCGTAAGTCCATTGTTGCAATCTCTTCAATTATTTTTTTCTCCTTTGCAATCACCCGAATGAAACCGTCCCATACTACTCGAAGAGGTAAACCAAAAATTCCCCGCGGGATTGCGCGTCGATTTCGTCATTTTAGTCACCCAGGAGGGCAGAGTGAAACACGCGAGATTCCAATGGACGGACGGCTTCCCGGGAAGATTTTGCTTCGAGCGAAAAAACCAAAGACCAATGGATGGAGCAGATCAGATTCACGAAACGTCACGCCATTCGCTTGAGGGAGCAGGGCACGGAAGGACTGTTTATGGGGGGGGGGGAGGAATGGAGACGGTGAGAGAGATGAGGGGGGATCGTTCCTCGCGAAACCCGTCACCGCGGATCCATAGGCTTCCCCGGGGGTTTCGCAGAAACCGGAGATGATGCGCCCGGGGAGGGGGTGGGTGAGAATTGTCTCGCCGGAAATCGAAACTCAGAATATGTGCCTGCGAGAGAGGAGAGTTGACGACGGAGATGACGAGAGAGAGAGAGAGAGGGCAAAAGAGAGAGAGATGAAGGGAGAGGGAGAGATGGCAAGAGAGAGAGAGGTAAAGAGAGAGAGAGGGGGAGAGAGGGTAAGAGAGAGAGGGAGAGGGAAAGAGAGAGAGAGGGAAAGAAAGAGAGGACAAGAGAGAGAGAGGCCAAGAGAGGGGGAGTGGGAGGGTAAGAGGGAGAGAGAGCGAGAGAGAGGGAGAGAGGGAAAGAGAGATAGAATTGAAGGGAAGGAGGCAAAGAAAAACAGCACAGGGGTGTTTGTTTTTCTCTCCTTTACTTTTCCGAGGAGAGAAAATGGAGTTGGGATACGGGGGAGGATGAGGAACGGGAATGGAGAATCAGGATGGCTGGGATGATGTGGGGGCAGAGGATGATGGCGTGGGAAAAACACGACTTGCGCGTTCCTGAGAGTTGGAGGAAAGAAAAGAGAGGAGGAGGCGAGCCACAACGGGATCGGGAAGTGATGACGTTGGATGGCGCTGGTAATTTATTTTCTCGGGGAAGCGGAGGAGGTTGGCCACCGTGCGAGCAATGAGTGCCAGGGGATTTCTAGGACAATTTGAGGAGGGAGTATTCCTCATGAGAAGAAAGAGAGGAGGAGAGAATTTTTCGGGAGAACAATAATGGGAGAGGAGTTAGATAAAAATATGTTGAAACTACGCGCCGATCCGGGTCAGCCTGATGGGTAACGCGCTCGCCGGCTGACCGAAATGTCGCGGGACCGAGTCCCGATCAGGGCATAGGTGTCGTGTTTTTCCAATAGGATTTTTTCTCCGATGAAGAGGTGCAAAACGACCATAACCGTCGAAGCACCCTACAAGCAAAACCACTGTTGCTACTACTACTTGAATCTACGCTTGTAAAAGTTCCCTAATATTACTCACCGTGTGCATCGGGAGATTCGTGACAGCGTTCGTTTCAGTGTGTGTACTTTTTGTACAAACAACTTGCTCCTCACGGACTGGTTAATTGAAACAAAAACACTCCCTTAGACGTATGTAAAGTGTGGTGTATGCATTGAAAAAAAGTAAATTCACAAATACCCTCCGTGAAAATAAATTTCATTTTTGTAATTTGAGTGCTGCCTGACACACGACCTTGTGGCGTCTTGCAGGGTATTATGTAGGTGTAGATGTCCACCATACGAAATAATAACCCGAAATATACTAGATATGGTAGGTTTATGTTAGGGTTTACCCAGTAAGCAGCAATCACTGCTTCGTTTAGTGTCCATTCACAGGCGAGTGAGAGGAAAATATCCTTTCCCTGTGTCCATCGAGGATAACGTATTAATGATAAGAATACCATGACACTGCGAGTAATGAATTAATTTGAAATCGCTACGTTAGTCAAGAGTCACATACCTAATCCACTTATCCATGATGCAGCACAATGGCATTGAAAGGCACTGGTACAGTACAAATTCTTCGATACCACAATAATTCTCCTCATCGTAAAGGCATTTATCGGAGAATGGACTGTAGTGGGTAGCGAAAATCCTCTCCCGCATTCCTAAGACTTGTCTCTAGTGGTTCAAATCCCACAAGACTTCATCTTCATCAAAAATCATACATTATAAATGAATAATCAATTTTCCATCTATGCATGTGCGTATCTCAGTAAATTTCGTTTCATAAAAAAAATTTAAATCTAAGTGATATGTGCGGTCTAGTTAAAAAACATTCGGCATTAAAGTACGTACTTTACAAAATTAAGAACTCCAAGGACTACATTAAATAATCCAAGGTCCACATACCCTAAAAATGAAATAATCATACATTCATTCAACTGTTTTTAGAAATAATGTCTAACATGATGTGATTACGGAAGAATAAATTATCAAAAAAAAAGAACAAGTCGAAGCTATAATATGAGAAAAAAATTGGAAACGCAGAGAATTTGTATTAATTAAAGTTTTTATAATTTAATTCCAACAAAATGTTCTGTGGTGGATTTGAGACTTAGGGTAGTGAAATACAGCAATGAGCGAAGCGAAGAATTACTTTTACTTATATTAAATATATTATTACCAGTAACTACTTTCACTTTATATTAAATTAATGCTCGCTTTTTCTTCATTCACCAATAAAGGCATTATCGTTCCGTGTTGGATTTTGCATTTCTCTCTAGACTAAATGCACCGATATGGGTCTATTCGTGTTAATAATGAAGCTGAAAAATTACCCTTTGGAATATCAAGTCATAATAGACATCTATATAGTACGCTGCAAGCCGCCACAAGGGCGAGTGGCAGGGGGTGGGCCACCACCATACATTCACATGTTCTCTCAATGCACACCATACAAGTCATGCATTACGCACAAACAGAAGAAACTATCATGCAAAACCTAATACGAGAACTACAAAACATGCTGGACAATGTCAGACCGCTCACAACAAGCA
>WURS02078518.1:0-24364 GCA_011762765.2 Rhinocypha anisoptera | reverse complement strand
ATAATTTAATTAGTGTATGTGCATGTGTTCGAAGTGCTTTTCTAAACTCGCATTGGTTTACAAGCCTTTCTCCCACACTGTGTAAAGCAGTTAGGTAATCACTGTATTTTATTTTTCTTCAATACTTAAAAATATTGTAAATAATTAATCTTATTGCACCATGTTTAATAAAGTCTATTACTTAAAAAATAATTATTGTAATCAAGCGTCTTTGCTTATAACCAGTAAATACGCAAAGCTTTGTTTCTAATTTATATATGCTTATTATCCCCCTTTTATGTTGATCTATTTTTTTCAATTTGCTTATTTAAATAAGCAGTGACTACACAAAGTAACTGCGCGTTTTTCCCCTTAATCGCCATCAATAGCACTAGACGTAACACTAGACGTAAAGTTTGCCACTGATTTGAGTTAGAAAAGTCCTTCACTGAAGGGCTGTGATAGTACTGTGATAGTAAAAAAGTCAAATGCCAGAACAGATAGTACAGTCAAGTCGATACGCACATTTCACAGTGTTTCTCAGGTTCGGAGCAAAACAGCTCATGTGAGTCAAAATGGACAATTTTGCCTCCTCTCAGAAGAGTTTTCTGTGTTTTCAATCTCCTAACTTATCCTAACTCACCGTATTTTGAAACTTACCCCCCATCCCACCCTATCCCACAGTAAGATACTGTTGGAAAAGATAGGATAGAATAAATTTAGTACTGATTTGAATTAAAAAAGTTCGTCATAAAAAACTGACATTTTTTACTAGCTTACATGAGTATGAACACTACACTGTCATAGTAACAGCCAAAAGCAACACCATTGATACAGAAAAGTCAGAACACGTATTTCAGTGTTCTATCGGGTTCGAAGCAAAGTAGCTCATGTGAGTCAAAATGGACAATCTTGTCTCCTCTCAGAAGAGTATTCTGAATATTTTGTTTTAAATCTCTTAACTTATTCTAACCCGTCATGTTCTAATTTATCCCTCACCTACAGTACACTGTGTTAGTAACAGCCAAATCACAGCACTGTCAGTACAGTCAAGTTGATACGCGTCTTTCGCAGTGCTCTATCTGGTTTGAAGCAAAGCGGCTCATGTGAGTCAAAATGGACAATCTTGCTTCTTGAAACCCTCCTCTCAGATGAATATTCTGTGTTCTTAACTTCCTAACTGATTTTAACCCACCGTATTTTGTAACATATTTCCCTCACCCCACCCAACAGTAATATACTGTTGAACGGGATAGGGTAGAACTGACAGTGATGGCAGTCATCACGCGCGCTAGCTTTCGTTGTCGTCAAGCACTCGTATTGCTGCTTGGTGCGTTTTGGCGCTCGGCACTCGATCGGTGGCTAGCAACGGACACTGCCGTAGTACGTTTAGCATGAAGTCGAGGAGGGAGGGAAAAAGAAAGAGAAAGAGAGAGCAAGCAAGAACAACTTCTTTAAAGTACCGAACGCAGCTGAAGCCACCGCCAGTGCTGCCCCAAGTGAGATCACCGAGAGAGTTGGGAGCAGGGTGGCTAATCGTTTGAAAACTGAGCTCTTGCATAGAGAGCCAATTTTGATGCGCCATTTGAAAATGCGATTCTCTTGGACTCGTTCCCTGTAACTCGTGCACGTCACACTCTAAACTCAAGTGTTTGTGTGCTCAACTTGGGACAGCTTTACTCTGTTGTTTGTGTAATGAAATTCTCAACTTCTATATCTATATACAGTTTCAAGTGTGTCAAACAAATTAAATTTTACCAACATATATATATGTGTCATGTGAAGCTGGCTCACGTTTTACCCCTTTGAGTGGATTAGAATTTACGGTGCATTTTCAACGAGGTGAGTAGATATATATAGAAGAATTTGTGTAAATCATACAAAATTGAGAGAGTAAAACATAGTACAAATAAAATCAACAATACATTTCGATTGAAAAACAATCAAAAATAAACCTATCAAATTGATATACAAACTAATAAGTACAATTTGAAGTGTGTGTGTTTATTGCGCAGTTTGATATTCTTTGCACAAAACAAATAAACCAAATAGATGGCCCAGAATGTATGAAACACATTATCCGAGATGGTTCATGACTTGAAATAGTCAACTATTGCTAACATATTATATAAGTACAAACAAAGAATATGCTAAACTAACGAAAAAAGACATTTCAAATGCAAAATAAGTTTAAAGTGAAAGTGCCTAAACCCCAATTAATGTTATAAACTAGCAAATAATATACACATAGCTAAATTGATTTTAATTTTACAAATGCACGTTTTATATAGACAGAAATGTTAATAGTATTAATTAAAAAATGCTTTTGATTAATCTGATTGCAGCATATAAATATATTTAGAATAAAATTTTTATTCAAAATTTGTTTAAACATTTTAGTATAGTATATTTCCACTAATAATTTGATAATAGTCACAGCATATTTACCTCATAGACAATCACACAGTTTTGTGATATAAGTTTACATATATAACCGTTGTGTTTGTACACATTTTACTAATCATTATCATCATCAATAAAATTATAATGGTAAAATAAATAAAAAAATTTCATTGATTAATCTTTTAATAATCAAATTTTATTATGTAGATTATTTATAATTTACTTTGCAAAATAAATAAATAATGGTTAATTGTAAAATGGCAATCCAGACGGAAATTGAAAGCGTATAGTCACAACATACCTACCAGAAAACAATCATACAGTTTTGTAGATATATAAAATAGGTTTACTTATATAACCTTTGTGTATGTATGTACACATCGAACTAATTATTATCATCATCAATAAAATCATAATTATAATTTAAAACAAATAAAAAATCCAAGATTAAAGACATCAAAAATAAGATTGCATTTATTTGGTTATAAAAATTATTGTTGATTGTGAAATCGAAATCCAGACGGAAATTGATAGCGTATAGTCCCAACATACCTACCGCATAAACACATCGTTTTGTAGATATCTAAATAGATATATATAAACTTACATATATAAGCTTTGTTTGTATTTACACATCTCTAACTAATTAACAGCATCATCATCAATAAAATTATAATTACAATTTAAAACAAATCAAAAATCTTATTGATTAATCTTTTTAAGTAAATTATTTTTATTTATTATTTTTTGGTTATAAAAAATAATTGTTGGTTGTGAAATCAAAATTCAGACGGAAATTGATAGCGTATAATCACAACATACCTACCGCATAGACAATCACATCGTTTTGTAGATATCTAAATAGATATATATAAACTTACATATATAACCTTTGTATGTATGTACACATCTCTAACTAATGATTATCATCAGCATCATCATCAATAAAATTGATTCACACAGAGAGACACAAACCCGAAATTAGTGACATAGGTCTTTAATGCGTAACATATATCTTGTTGCACAATACATGAATGCCGTCTAGTTTAGTTCGCGAAAGAGATAACAAGCCTAGAAGAGAGATAAAAGATATGTGGATGTCATTTGCCATTTGCTCACTCAATGCACATCTAAAGTTTGTTTAGACAACTCATGTTTGTTGCTGTGTGTCTGTGTTTGTCTGTTGTCAACCATCCTCGGATTTTGTTGTTGATTATATAAGTGAGTTAATGCGCTTCTTGAAGCCTCTTGAATCAACTTTACCATTGTTGACTTGAATATAAACAGTAATCAACGGTTAGCTAAAACTTAGATGGTTTAGTGCCATCGAGAATTAGATTACTTCAAATGAGAGAGAGGGTGATTTATGACAATTAAGCTAGCTACGACCTTCACTTTCTCCCTCTCTCTCTCTCTCTCTCTCTCTTCTTGTTCTTTCTCTCGCTATCTTTCTCTATCTTGTTCTTCCTTTCCACTCTCTTTTACTTTTCAAATCACCCACCAATTGAATTGAACTGTAATCAAGTGTTTAATCAATGAATTCGGACAGTTTGCCGCAACTTGTGAGCTTGTGTGGGATTAGATTATTGCGTCAATATTATTATTATTATTATATTATTTATGGCATCTTAGCTTGTCTAATCTTGTCACTCGTTGGTGCCATGGTTGAGTTGGTGTATCGGTGGCTACTGTCATCTCTTCCTCTCTCTCTCTCTCTCTCTCTCTCTCTCTCTCTTTCTCTCACTCTCTCATTTACTTTCTCCAATTCTATCATTTCTCTCTTATTTCTCTTTTCCTCTCTATTTTTTCTTTACTTTTATGTACGTTTTTCAGTATGTCGTTTATTATTGCTTGATTTAGTTTTATTTATTATTATTATTATTATTATATATATTATTAGTTAGAGTTGACTCTCTCTCTTTCTCCAACTCTTGTTTTCCTTTTCACCATCACATCATTTCACTCTTATTTCTCTTTTCCTCCTCCTCCTCTCTCTCTTTCTATATCAATTTTTCTTTTTGTTGTTTTTTGTTTTTTTCCTATCCACTTTGATGTGCGTCTTTCGGTATGTCGTTTCATTACACTAGCTTGGTTTAGTTTTATTTATTTATTTATTATTATTAGTATTATAATTATATTAGCGTTGGAGTTGACTCTCTGGCTCGTTCTCTCTCCATGGCGCTGTAAATCTCTCTCTCTCTCTCTCTTTCTCATTCACTTTTTCTTTTTTCTCTTTCTCTTTCTCTTCCTCTCTGATGCTCCAACTCTCCCTTTCTCTCTTCCCCCTCTCTCTCTCCTGGTGCACTAACTCTCTCTCCTTGGTAACTAACTCTCTCTCTCTCTCTCTTCCTCCCTTCCTGGTGCTTCATCTTTCTCTTTCTCTCTGGCGATTCAGCTCTCTCTCTCTCTCTCTTTCTCTGGCTCTTTACCCACCTCTCTCTCTCCCTCACTCTCTCCTTGGTGCACTAACTCTCTCTCTCTTTTCCTCCCTCCCTCCCTGGTACTTCATCATTTTTTTCTTTTTGGCAATTCAGCTTCTCTCTCTCACTCTCTGACTTTCTCTCTCCCTGGTGCTCCAACTCTCTCTCTCTCTCGGGCGTTCTCCCTCCAATGGTTTCTCGATCTCCATCCACCCTCCACTTTCCTTTCACCCCCGCTTTCTTGTACTTCCAGGCACACATTTTCTCTCTCTCCCTACTCTTTCTCACTCTCACTCTTTCTTGCTCTTCCTCCCTTCATGCGTTGGGTATCGTTATATTCGTGCCACCACTCACATCTCTCTCAACCACTAGGCCACATTCGTCCACAGTGCTGCCACACGGCAGGACTTGTCACTGACTCTCACCCACTCTACACTCACCACTCTCACCCGCCTAGCGAGCGCGCCCGTTCAGTGTGGATTGGACGGCCATATTGGAAAGGTCACCGAAGACACACACACACAGGCAACGATTGCCCGATGTTGCCTCTTTTGTTTTAACTTGCGCAACTTGTCCAGCCAGTCAAGACCTCTGTCCTTTGGCGTGTGTCTGTGTTGTGTGTGAGTGAGTTGAAAGTGTAGAATAGAGTGCCACTTTGATTTGAGTGACATCATCAGTGTGTTCGGATAATTTTTTACATCATATATACATATATATCTATTACCATCGGTTTCGCACTATTCCTTGCATTACCAATATTGTGCTTAGTGGTGTTATATGACAAATCTCAAGATTAACACTAGAAAAGTGCATTTGTGACATCATCAGTGTTGTTCGAATAATTTTTTGTCATCGTATATATATATCTATCACCATCGGTTCTATTGTTCCTTGCGACAAATTGATGCTAGCTTGTGGCGTGTCGTTTGGTATGAGCCACTAATATTGTGCTTGCTGGTGTTATCTGACAAACCTCAAGATGAACACTAGAAGAGTGCACTTGTGACATCATCAGTGTTTTTGAATAATTGCTTTTTATCATATATTCATCACCATCCGTTCCACAACTCTTTGCGACTAATTGATGTTGACTTGTGGTGTGTTGCCTGGTGTGATGCCACTAACATTGTGCTTGCTGGTGTTATCAAACAAACCTCAGGATAAGCACTAGAATAGTGCATTTTTTGTGACATATCAGTGTGTTTGGATAATTATCTTCCATTATATATTCATCACCATCGGTTCCACTATTCTTCGCGACAAATTGATGTTGGCTTGTGGTGTGTCGTCTGGTGTGAGCCACCAACATTGTGTTTACTGGTGTTGCCATTGATATCAGGCAAACCTCAAGATGGGCACTAGAAGAGTGCCCAATACCTCTGCTGACGAGTCACCTCTGGACAGTAGTAGCAATGAAAATCGCCAATTACTAAATAGTTTGCTCGGTTCAAAACAATCCGAGTTGCAACGTAATTTGGATCATTTTGGTAAATTAGCTTTTGACGCAATTTGCCACTATGAAAAGGTAAGGTCGAGGGACTTTCCTTATCCATCACTCATTCCCAAGCTGCAAGAGGTTAAAAGTGTTTACCTAAAAATCAAGAATCATAAGAATGAATTTCCCGTGATAAGTGAAAAGAATGCAATTGATCCAAACGTTATCGGAAAGGCAATTGAGGAAGCTTATAATGCATTGCTTTTTCTCAAAAGTCAAATTCAAGAATTCTTGATTGACTACGCCTGTGCTTTTGACACTCTACAGAGTCAATTTGGTCATATTCCGAAGTCTCAATATATGTCGGAGAGATGTATGTTTGGTCGATTAGAAGCGTATTTGGCATTGTTTCCCGAAGAGCTGTGCTACTTCAAAATAAAACGATCGAATGATGATTTGTGTCGGCAGCTCTTATCAGATGTTACAAGACGCAAACTTGAGTATGAAAGTTTGAGAGATCCAGGGTTTGGCTATGAAGATGCTCATTCAAAGTTGAATTTTTACCCTGAATCCTTGAAATTTGAATTCACTAATTCAAATCAAATACCTCAAAGTGAACTAGCAAGCCAAGGTTTGTTATATCCGCGTATTCCTATGCGAAGTACATCATTGGTCAGTATTGCTAGAAATCGAGATGTTTCAGTTGCTCCAACCAAAAGCAATGTTCAAGATGTTGGAAAGCGTAGACGTGGCCGTCCACGAAAACCACGTCCGGACAACAATGGTTCGAATGTGATTCCAACATCCGGTCAAGACGTTGCTTCAACCCAGACTCCCAATGTTGGTGTGTCTACCAGCATGACTTGTCCAGGCAACATAATCAATGCACTTGATCTAAGCGGACATATGACAAAGTTTGACACATCCGGCAATATGTCTAACTTTAACTACTTGTCCTCTTTGAAGCCAACTTGTTCATCATCTATTAAAGAACCCAATTCAAGTTCTATGATTTATCAAGGTGATTCCGTTGCGCCAACTAAGAGCGGTAATCAAGTTGTTGAAAAACGTACTGACAACGGGCAAATGACAAAGTTTGACACTTCCGGCAATATGTCTAACTTTGATTACTTGTCCATTTTCAAGTCAACTTATTTTGCATCTAGCAAAGAACCTAATTCAAGTTCTATGACTTATCAAGGTGCTTCTCTTGTGCCTACTAAGAGCGGTAATCAAGTTGTTGGAAAACGTACTGACAACGGACAAATGACAAAGTTTGACCCATCCGGCAATATGTCAAATTTTGACTACTTGTCTTTTTTGAAACCAACGTATTTTGCATCTAGTAAAGAACCAAATGCAAGTTCTTTAATTGCCCAAGGTGGTTTCGTTTGGCCTACAAATAGCGGTAATCAAGTTGTTGGAAAACGCCCAATGACAAAGTTTGACTCATCCGGCAATATGTCAAGCTTTGACTATTTGTCCACTTGGAAGCCAACTTGTTCTTCATCTAGTAAAGAATCTATTTCAAATCCTTTAATCATTCAAGGTGCTTCTGTTGTGCCTACTAAGAGCGGTAATCAAGTTGTTGGAAAACATACTGACAAAAGCCAAATGACAAAGTTTGACCCATCCGGCAATATGTCAAACTATGACTACTTGTCCTCTTCGAAACCAACATCTTTTGCATCTAGTAAAGAACCTAATGCAAGTTCTTTAACAGTCCAAAGTGATTCTGTTGCTCCTACTAAGAATGGTAATCAAATTGTTGGAAAACGCTCAATGACAAAGTTTGACTCATCCGGCAATATGTCAAACTTTGACTACTTGTCCACTTGGAAGCCAACTTGTTCTTCATCTAGTAAAGAATCTAATTCAAATTCTTTAATCATTCAAGGTGCTTCTGTTGCGCCTACTAAGAGCGGTAATCAAGTTGCTGGAAAACGTACTGACAAAAGCCAAATGACAAAGTTTGACCCATCCGGCAATATGTTAAACTTTGACTACTTGTCTTTTTTGAAACCAACGTATTTTGCATCTAGTAAAGAACCAAATGCAAGTTCTTTAACCGCTCAAAGTAATTTTGTTGTGCCTACAAATATCGGTAATCAACTTGTTGATAAACGTACTGACCAAGGGCAAATGACAAAGTTTGACACATCCGGCAATATGTCTAACTTTAACCTTGGCTTCGGTTATCAACCACCAAATTTTACCTTAGGTAAAGAATCTAACGCATCTTTGCTTGATGGTTCTACCAATCAAAATGCTTCTGTGCTTACTAAAAATGTTGCGCCAGCTGATGGAAAACGTAGACGTGGTCGTCCACGAAAACCACGTCCGGATAACAATTGTTCGAATGTGATTCCAACATTCGGTCAAGACGTTGCTGCTGTTGATCTAAGCGGCCAGATGACAAAGTTTGGCATATCCGGCAATATGCCAAACTTTAGTATGAAACCAACAAACTTAACTTCAAGTAAGAAACCCCGTGCCCGTAGTACATCTTCGCTAGATGGTTCTACCAATCAAGATGCTTTGATTGTGTTTACAAAACACGTTACACAATCTGTTGAGCCACGTAAACGTGGCCGTCCACGAAAACCGCGTCCGGTCAACAATTGTTCGAATGTAACTCCAACATTGGGTCCAGACGTTGCTTCAAACCCGACACCCAATGATGGAGTGTCGACCAGTATGACTGGCAATGTGATCAATGCAGTGGATCAAAGTGGCCAAACTGCAAACCTTGCCACTTCCGGCAATATGTCAGAAGCAACTTGTTTTGCCTCTAGCAAAGGACCTGATTCAAGTACTTTGGTCAAACAAAGTAATTCCGTTGCGCCAAGTGGAAACGATAATCAAGTTGTTGAAAAACGTAAACGTGGCCGTCCACGAAAAATACGTACAGACGAAAATGGGATCAAAGAGAAGCCTCCACGCAAAAAGATCAAACTAACTAATTCAAGTAGCCAAACGACAAAGTTGGGCACATCCGGCAATATGCCAAACTTTAACATTGGCTTTGGTTTCCAACCACACAGTTTTACTTTGGATAAAGAACTCAATGCAAGTAGTACATCATTGCTTGATGGTACTAATCAAGATGCTTCTGTTGGGCTTACTAAATACAGTATGCAAACTGTTGAAAAACGTCCGCAAGACAATTATTTGAATGTGAGTCAAACATTCGACCAAGGCGGTACTTCAGAACCAACTCTTAAGACTAGTACGTCTACAAATATTGATGGTTCCTGCGGAATGAACAATGCATTGGATCTAAGTAGCAAAGTGGCAAAACTTAACACACCCGGCAATATGCCAAAATTGTACCATTATTCTACTTTGGAACCAACTCGTTTTGCGCCTAAAGCTCTCATTGCGCCTACTCAGAGCGGTAATCAAGTTGTTGAAAAACGCAAACGTGGCCGTCCACGAAAAATACGTACGGACGATAATGAGATTAAAGAGAAGCCTCCACGCAAAAAAATAAAATTGGCTGATCCAAACAGCCAGATGACAAAGTTTGACACATCCGGCAATATGCCAAACTTTAACATCGGCTTCGGTTATCAACCACCCAGTTTTACTTTGGATAAAGAACTCAATGCAAGTAGTACATCATTGTTTGATGGTTCAAAGCAAGATGCTTCAGCTGTGCTAACTAAAAACAGTATGCAAACTGTTGAAACGAGTACGGGCGACAATGGTTCGAATGTGGTTCAACCAACATTTAACCAAGACTTAACTCCAAAACAGTCAACCAATGTGGGTTGTTCAAGCAACTTGACCAGTGTAGTTGGTCAAAACAGTCAAATGCCACAGTTTGACAATTGCCACAACATTGAACCAACTAGTTTTGCTTATGGTGGTTATGCACCGCTATACGATTGTTATCGTAGCACTGGCACTAAGAATTCTTTAAGTAACACTTATGGCCAGCACAATTGGAATGATTATCGCGTCAACTGTGGTGAAATGCCTAACGTGCGTAGCCACTTGCTACCAAGTAAAGATTTTTCCAACGGCATTGCTTCAAACTTTTATTTAGACAATATGCCTAACTACAACGCTTCAAACAATCTGCCAACAAGTAACGAATTGTCTAACGCCATTTCTTCGCATTATTCTTTGAATGAAATGACTAAAAACCTGAACGCTTCAAGCAATCTGCAAACAAGTAACGCTTTGTCTAATGCCATTGCACCAACTTATTATTCAAGTGTAAAGCCAAAGTGCCTAAACGCACCCGGCAATCTGCAAACAAGTAACGATCGTTTCGATTCAAATTATTCTTTTACTATTATGCCTAACTACAACGCTCCAAGCAATTTGCCCACAAGTAACAATTTGTCTAACTCCATTGCTTCGCATTTTACTTCGAATGAAATGCCTAAACGCCTGAACGAACTAAAAAATCTGACAGAAAATAACGAATCATTAAACTCATTTGTTTTATTTTGTTGTAAGGATATGATTAAAAACAACGTTCCAAACAATCTGCCATCAAATCTTTATTTTTCAAGCAACATTGCTTCAAACTTTTCTTTAAGCGAAGAGTCTATTCGCAACGTTCTAAGCAATCTGTCATCAAATTTTCATTTTTCCCGCGACATTGCTTCAAACTCACCTTTAAATGAAGAGTCTAAAGACTGCGCATCAGAAAGCCATTCAATGCTGAGAAATCTTTTGACCAGTTCTTTGATTAAATCTGACCGTTCAAAAGTATATCATGAATCTAATGATAGCAGAATCAATTGTTCAAGTGCACAAATCAATCAATTTGAAGTGCCTATAAGCAACATACCAAGCCACTTGCCAAGTTATTATGTTGATACGCACACTTTAAATTTGGTTCAAAGTGAAATGCCTAAAGACGTTGTTCCGGACAACAGTTCTAAAACTGACAACTTGGCTAAATTTTCCGTGAGAACTGGTCAAGTGAAAATGTTGAACAGCAACTTTCCAAACAGCAATTGCGAACTTTACCACTTGCTTACCAGTGATTCATCGACTAAATCTAATCAGAAAGCTGGCCAAAGTGAAAATGATTTAAATAATCGAGTTTCAGTAATTCATAAAATTGGGAAAGAGACTCACGATTTGATCAATGTTAATCAACCGAGTTGTTCATCAAGTGAAATTTTTAAAAGCAACGTTTCAAGCCAATCACCCGAGATGATCAGCTCTTTGATGATTCAATCGTTGATTAAAGTGGTTGAAAACACTAACACTGAACAACCTAAACTTGCTGATGTTGACAATCAGAGTACAGTCTCAAAATGCGAAGCATCTACTAGTGGTCATAAAGTGCGTCACTTTTACAACAAAAAATCCACTGAAATGCAGAAATGCCCAACTCCCGAAATTGACAAGTTTTACACCAAAGAATCTTTGATTGAATCCGCCGGAGAAGCTAACCAAAGTAACGATAACGAACAAGTTTGTAAGATACCTAAAATGAGCAAACCAAGCAACATTGATTGCTCGATTGGACAAATTGACGAAAGTGATAGAACTGAAGATGGCGCTTTTGTCTGTACACCAAAATTAAGACATTATTTCAATCACAAATCTGGTCACGTTGCTTCAAGTGAGAAGACTGCCCACAACTCTTCCGACACCAACACTGCTGAGATTAGCAACATTTCCTCTACTAAATCTTCAGATGAGACAATTAAAGATGCTGACCAGGGTAAAAACTTGGAATGTGAAGTGCCACAACAAATTAATCCAAGTGACAATTCTATCGTTGAGAAATGTGAATTGCCTAAAAATGATGTCACTGCAATAAAAGTTCGAAGTTTTTTCAATAAAAAACTTTCTCAAATTGCTTCAAGTGAGAAGTCTGAAGACAACTCTTCGGACAATGAGGGACAAATTGACGATTTGGCGGTCAATCAAAGTAAAATGTTTGAATGTGACCCTATCATCAGTAATCCCGAGATTAAAGACTTTTGCAATTACAACCATCCTAACGTTGCTCAAAGTAGAAAGCCTGTCAGCAACTCTCCGGAAAAAATTTTGACTACTATCTCACCAAAGGAACCAACTGGAGACGTTGGCGGAGATGTTGATCAGAAGAAGGAAAAGTTTCATTGCGAAAACAGTCGACAAATCTACCAAAATAATGATGTTGTTGTCGAGCAAAGAGAAAGTAACCGTGTACGAAAAATTAGATCCTTTTACAACAACAACAACAACAGCTATTCCAACGTTGCTGCAAAGGAGAAGGCTGTAGAAACCTCTCTCAGCAACACTTCTTTTGCTATGGCCTCGAATCAATCAATTGCAGATCAAAATGATGTTTTTGCCATCAAGCAAAGTAAAAGTGACATTGGTGACTCTGCTCCAAAAATTTTGACTATGCTGGAAGTTTCCAAAAACACTGCTGAGATTATCAGCAGTTCGACTAAAGAACATTCAACTGAATTAATTAATCAAAAGTTTCCTTGCAACAGTGCTAATGAAACATTCAAAATTGACACGTCTGACGTTAAGCCAAGTAGAATGTCGGAAAGTGACATTCTAGTCAATGCACTAAAAACTATGGGTCTCTCCAACAACAAACCTTCTATCGTTGCTTCAAATGAGAAGCTATCTCAAAACTCACCCAACAACGTTGTTGAGATTAGCAACGCTTCTACCGCTAAGCAGTCAATTAGATCAATAATTAAAGATGCTGATCAGAAGAAAATATCTCTTTGCAAGATTGCTGGAGAAATTCATGAAATGGACACGTTTGACGTCAAGCCAAGTAAAATGTCTGAAAGTGATATTAGTGCCAGTGTACCAAAGGTTAGAAGTCTCTCCAACAACAAACCTTTCAGCGTTGATTCATGTGAAGAGCTTGCTAAAAACTCATCCGACAACGTTGTTGTGATTAACAACGTTTCTACTGATAAACAATCAATTGGATCAATAATTAAAGATGCTGACCAAAAGAAAATTTTTCTTTGCAAAAGTGCCAAAGAAATTCACGAAATAGACATGTCTGACGTCAAGCCAAGTAAAATGTCTGAAAATGACATTGGTGCCAGTGCAACAAAGGCTAGAAGTCTCTCCAACAACAAACCATCTGACGTTGATTCAGATGAGAAGCTTGCTCGAAACTCATCCGATAACGTTGCGGATATTGACCAGAAGAAAAAGTCTTCTTGCAAGAGTGCTGAAAAAACTCACAAAATGAACACGTCTGACGTTAAGCAATGTCGAATGTTTGAAAATGGCATTTGTATTAGCACTAAGAAAGCTGGTAGTTTGTTCAAAGACAAATCTTCTAGCGTTGCTTCAAGTGAGAAACTTGCTCGAAACTCATCCGACAACGTTGTTGAGATTAGCAACGCTTCTACCGCTAAGCATTCAATTGGATCAATAATTAAAGATGCTGACCAGAAGAAAAAGTCTTTTTGTGAGAGTGCTGAAGAAACTCATGAAACGGACACGTTTGACGTCAAGCCAAGTAAAATGTCTGAAAGTGACATTCGTGTCAATGCACCAAAAGCTAGTGGTCTCTCTAACAAAAATCCTTCTAGCGTTGCTTCCAATGAAAAGCTTATTCAAAAATCTGCCGAAAACACTGCGGAGATTAGCAACGTTCCTACCGCTAAGCCTTCAATTGGATTAATAATTAAATATGACCAGAAGAAAAAATCTTATTGCGTGAAAGCTGAAGAAACTTGCAAAGTAGATAAGCCTATCGTTAAGCCAAGTAGAATCTCTGAAAGTGACATTCGTGTAAATACACCAAAGGATAGAAGTCCCTCCAACAACAAACCTTCTAGCGTTGCTTCCAATGAAAAGCTTATTCACAAATCATCCGACATTGACAACAATACTAAACATTTGACTGAAACGGCCAATGATACTAATCAGAAGAAAATGTATGATTGCGCGAATGCTAAAGAATTTCACCAAATTGACACGTCTGTCGTCAAGCAAAGTCGAATGTCTGAAAGTGACATTTGTGTTAATACTAAGATAGCTGGTAGTTTTTTCAAGGACAAACCTTCTGGCGTTGATTTAGATGAGAAGCTTGAGAATCAAAAATCTGTTGAAAATAGTGCGGAGAAAAACAAAGCTTATACCGCTAAAAAATCAATTGGATCAATAATTAAAGATGCTGACCAAAAGAAAACGTCTCTTTATGAGAGTGCTAAAGAAACTAACAAAATGGACACGTCTGACGTCAAGCCAAGTAAAATGTTTGAAAGTGACATTGGTACCAGTGCACCAAAGGCTAAAAGTCTCTCTAACAACAAACCTTCTAGCGTTGCTTCCAATGAAAAGCTTATTCACAAATCATCCGACACCGTTGATAAGATTGACAATAATACTAAACATTTGACTAAAACAGCCGATGATACTAATCAGATGAAAAAGTATCATTGTGAGAATGTTAAAGAATCTCACCAAGTTGACACGCCTGTCGTCAGGCAAAGTCAAATGTCTGAGAGTGATATTTATGCCAGTACTAAGAAGGGTAGCAGTTTTTCCAACAAACTTATTTGCGTTGATTCAGATGAGAAGCGTGCTCAAAGCTCATCCGACAACGTTGCTGAGATTAACGAAAAACTTGTAAAACAATCAATTAAAGATGCTGACCATAAGAAAAAGTATTATTGCGAGAAAGCTGACAAAACTGGCAACAAGGATACGACTCTAGTCAAGCCAAGTAGAATGACTGAAAGCGACATTCGTGTCAATGCACCAAAGACTAGAAGTCTCTCCAGCAACAAACCTTCTAGCGTTGCTTCAAGTGAAAAGCTTGCTCGGAAATATGCCGAAAACACTGCGGAAGTTAGCAACGTTCCTATTGCTAAACATTCAATTGAATCAATAATTAAAGATACTGATCAGAAGAAAATGTATTATTGCTTGAAAGCTGAAGAAATTTGCAAAATGGATAAATTTGTCGTTAAGCCAAGTAGAATGTCTGAAATTGACATTTGTGTCAATGCGCCAAGGGATAGAAGTATCTCCAACAACAAACCTAGCGTTGCTATAAGTGAGAAGCGGGCTCGAAGTTCATCCGACAACGTTGCTGAGATTAGCAACGCTCCTTCAGCTAAACATTCAATTGGATCAATGGTTAACGATACTTATCAGAAGAAAACGTCTCGTTGTGATAGTGTTACAACAACTCACAAAATGGACACATCTGACGTCAAACCAAGAAAAATGTCTGAAAGTGAAATTGGCGCTAGTGTAACAAAGGATAGAAGTATCTCTAACAACAAACCTAGCGTTGCTATAAGTGAGAAGTGGGCTCGAAGCTCATCCGACAACGTTGCTGAGATTAACAAGAAAGCAACTACTATTCTTGTAAAACAATCAATTAAAGATTCGGACCAGAAGAACAAGTATCCGATGGCTAAAGAAACTCATCAAGTTGAGAGGTTTGTCGTCAAACTAAGTCGAATGTCTGAAAGTGACATCCGTGTCAGCACGAAGAAGACTGACAGTTTTTTCAACGACAAACATTCTAGCGTTGATTCAAGTGAGAAGCTTGCTCGAAATTCTTCTCGAAACTCAAAACTTGTGGATGAATCAATTAACGTTACTTCGCCAACAAAGAATTATTATCGCGCTATTGTTACACAAGATCACAAAATAGACAAATCTGCTTACCAAGTCTCTAATCGTGGTCCTATTGCCGCAACTCGTCCGATTCAACATTCATCGGATTTAACCTCAAAGAAGAGTTTTGTTTACCCTAAATCCATCTCTAATGTTGGCCGTATTTCGACTCATTCCGAGCATAAAACTGCAAGACCAACTGAGCCAGCTTCAAGAGGTGAAACTTCTCAAAACGTGAGATCAAGTTTGATTTCTAATGTTGGCCATGGCTATACTTCAAGCTCGATCTCAAATGTTGGCCGTAGTTTGACTTCAAAGTTGATCACCAATGTTGGCCGTGGCTATACTTCAAGCTCGATCTCCGATGTTAGCCGTAGTTTGACTTCAAAGTCAATCTCCGATGTTGGCCGTAGTTGGACTCATTCCGAGCGTAAAATAGAAAAACAAACTGAGCCAGCTTCAAGAGGTAAAACGTTCCGAAACGTGAGATCGAGTTTAATCTCCAATGTTGGCCATAGTTCAACTTCACGTTCGATCTCCAATGTTAGTCGTAGTTTGACTCATTCCGAGCGTAAAACAGCTAAACCAACTGAGCAGCAAAGCAAAAAGAAACCCGTTGAAAAACGTGATCAAAAACGGTCAACCAATCCCGATGGAACTCGGCAAAAACGTGCATATCGAAAGAGAAACTCCCAGAATGTGAGACAGGACACTGCTGAAGAAATAGAAATGAAAAGAGTTTTCCAGAAAGCCAAACAAGATCTCGAAAAACGTACTAAAATATTCGAAGAGCTTGCTCTAAAGGCTAAACAAGAAAGTCAAACGCCAACTCCAAATGCTAATCAAGAAAGTCAAACGCCAACTCCAAATGCTTAATCAATAAAGCAAACTTTGAAACAGCTTACAACTTGCTATTAAGGTTTGTATATTTTCAACAAAATTAATATTTAAAAAATTAACAATCATGTTTTTTTATCAGATTTATTCTACGTGTGCCGGATGGACAAACAAATTAAATTTTAACGTTACACTTGAATATTTTATGCTCGTTTTGCCTAATACCAAATATATATTCATTTTAATTGCAACATAATATAACTTTTAACTTAAAGTAAAACGTTTGTGCTCTTAATCAAAGGTAAATATGACATTATATATATTATTTAAAATAAAAATAATATTGAAATTTTATTTATTTGGTTTTATCAAATCAGATATTTTTGTCGTATGCCGGATGGACAAACAAATCAAATCTTAACGTTACACTTAAATATTCTATGCTCGTTTTGCATAATACCAAATATATATTCATTTTAATTACAAAATAATATAACTTTCAACTTGAAGTAAAACGTTTGCGCTTTTAATCAAAGGTAAATATGACACTATATATATTATTTACAATAAAACTAATATTGAAATTTGATTTATTTTGCTTTTCTTAATCAGATTTATTCTACGTGTGCCGGATGGACAAACAAATCAAATCTCAACGTAACACTTGAATATTCTATTGTTGCAAATTCCAAATATATATTTATTTTCAACTTAAAGTTCAATTTTTATCAACTTTATATCAAAGGTATAAATATGAAATTTATTATATGGAAACTTTATGTATTTTGTTTTTTAATCAGATTTATCTTACGTGTGCCGGACGAACTGATAAATCAAATCACAACTTACTTTGAAGTTGAAGTTAAACTTTTACGCTTTATATCAATGGTAAATATGACTATTAATATATTAAAACTTAATAAATTTTATTATTCTCATTAGATATCTTTCACAAATCGAATCTCAACGTTGCTCTTGAATATTCTATACTCGTTTTGCCTATTTCAAATATATATTCATTTTCAACTTGAAGTTAAACTTTTGCGTTCATTATCAAAGGTAAATATGACATTCAATATATGAAAACTTTATAAATTTTGTTTTTTCAATAGGTTTATTTTACAACAAATTAAATCACTACGTTAAACTTGAATATTCTATACTCGTTATTCAAATACCAAAAATATATTCATTTAATGACAACATAATATAACTTTCAACTTGAAGTTAAACTTTGCGCTCTTAATCAAAGGTAAATATGACATTTATTATATGGATAATATTTCAATAAAACTAATATGGATATTTTATTTATTCTGTTTTTTAATCAGATTTATCCTACGTATGCCGAGCAAACCGATAAATCAAATCACAACGTTACACTTAAATATTCTATACTCGTTATTCAAATACCAAAAATATATTTATTTTAATCACAACTTATTATAACTTTCAACTTGAAGTTATATTTTTGCGCTCTTAATTGAAGGTAAATATGGCATTAAATATATATAATATTTCAATAAAACTAATATGAAAACTTTATTTTGTTTTTAATCAGATTTATCCTACGTATGCCGAACGGACCGATAAATCAAACCACAACGTTACACTTGAATATTCTATACTCGTTATTCAAATACCAAAAATATACTCATTTTAGTCACAACATAATATAACTTTCAACTTGAAGTTAAACTTTTGGCGCTCTTAATCAAAGGTAAATATGACATTTAATATATGGATAATATTTAAATAAAACTAATATGGAAACTTTATTTATTCTGTTTTTCTAATCAGATTTATCCCATGCCGGATGGACTGATAAATCAAATCTCAACGTTAAAATCAACCTCGATTTTCAACCAACTTGCAAGTTGAAGTTAAACTTTCACACTCTAATTCAAAGGTAAAACAACATTGAATATATATATAATACTTCAATGGAACTAATTTTGGTTTATTTATTTTCAGAGTGAACCCTCAATTAATCAATTCTATATTAATAATCTACTATTACAAGCAATGCCTTAACCACACATCAAAAAAACTACGCAACAATGATTTTTATTTTATTTTTGTTTGAAATTATTTTGTCAATTTATTCAATGTTGTATCTTTTATGCATAATTTAATAAAAAAATATTATTATTTGTTTTATTGTTAATTTGATACACAGAGTTACATATAATGGTACCTTAATTTTGAACTAATTTTTAAAATGTCTTGACATACAAACTCATTACATACTAATTTTTGGCTGTGAGATTGAAATATGCCACTGAGCACGCGAGGTAGATAAATTTTTTCGATTTGGGTACTAGCTGTTTTTTGCATCTTAGATTTGGGATAGTTTTGGAGGTAGTCAACATCACAAAGACTTTTGCTCTAATTCACAGAGTCGATGATTTATACAGACTGTTTTGTTGCACTTGTGACGTAGATCTTCTTCATTCGTTTCTCACTTGAACTTATGTAACCTATCACCTTCTCAAACTTGCCATGATTTATCCAAGTTGGCTAGAATACATTGCACAATAAAACCATTTTAGCAATATTTAATGTGATGCACTTGGCTTTGACTGATGCTTCTTTGTAGAGCTCTCCATAAAGGGATTCCGCAGACAGTTCTAAATAGTTTATCTGGCCTGAGGCTTGAAAATAGTGATCTTATATTAGAATTTCTTCAGTCTCAATCTCAATTTTTACTTGGTTAAATTTTCTAAAGATCCATCTCAATCAGCTCGGTAACTCGCTTGTTGTCACAGGCATTTGATGTAAACGTTTTTAAACTTGCACTTGATCTACTTAACACGCTGTTAATCAACGACCAACCCGGCACTCACCAAAACTCAATGTAAAATTATCTTGAACCAATTAACTTTTTTACTTCATACAATTTCGATGATTCACTTGAAATTCAATAAACTTGATTTCACGCGGTGATCACTCAATCTCTTCGAAAACCAATTTGACTATCAAAAACAAGATGTTTTTCGGAGATGAGGTTTGAAACACCTCTGCCACCAGTTAGCACACGACCCGAGGTCAGTGAGTAGAGTAAGCAAGGAAATCAATGATGTTTATTGTGATTGTGTACCAGTTTATATTTAAAAAATGAGGTGCGTATGTGTATCATAGACTACATGTCACGATCAAAGTCCGTTCACAAAGGCCAAAAAGCGGTAACACGTTATTGAACTGATGCAAGAATAATATGGTCGTTTTCTATAATCAATGTTCAATGTTTTGTCATTTTTTTGTTTTATGCCACTCTTCTGTACTGTGATAGCTTTTCCAAGAGAAAGACAGTTGGATGTGCAACTTGGATTACATCGTTGATGAAGTCTCACTTGACCCCTAGACAAGAAACTTGTTTATTGTTGGGATATATCTCTAACCAGTTTCTGAGTGTCTCACTATTGGAAAAAAACTCATGTAGTTTGAACGAGCCAAATCAAAACAGTTTACGGGTGTGTTGAATAATAACTTTATTTGATTTATCATCATGTATGGGAATGACCAAATCATCCATGTATAATTTAGATCAGATCGCTTCTGCCGCCTTTGGGATTATGGTCATCTAGCTACTTTTCAATCACTACACCCTACGGAGTAAAATTGATTCAAAATTTTATCCAAAGCCCAAATGTAAAAATACCAACCCATTTTAATACCCGAAAAACCCAAGCCCGTTTACCCAATTTAATTTAATTAACAATATTTAGTTTAATTTAATTAATAATATTTAATTTAATTTAATTTTTAAAAATAAATTACAAATCATTGTTCTCTTTTTTTGCTAATTTCGATGTCACAAAGTCACAATGAAACTTAACCTAGCACATCTTTCTGTCTGTTTCCAATAACTTTTCATTCACTACACCCTAGATAAAGTACATTCTACTTGGTATAACCAATTTAAATTTTAACTTTTACTGTTAAAATTCAAATTTTTAACCAATTTGAGTCCAATTTTCAAACTCGAGTTTGACCGCTTTAGCGCCGGCCCTCTAAATTAATGATAGATATATATATAAATTATGCCAATGAGATAACACTGTGTGTGGTGTGTGTGTTCACATGCTTGTTAATAACTTAGTTTAACTAGGCCTAACTACCACTACTCAAGTGAGAGAAATGCCAATGATGCCGTGAAAGAGTTAAAGAGAAATAGAGAGAAAGGAAGAGAAAAAGAATGAGAGTGAAAGAGAGTAAGAGAGAGAGAGAGAGAGAGTAAGAGAGAGAAATTGCACCACTTGCCACCATCATAGTTTGATGGTCATCTCATTGTTTTTCAAGTGTATAATGTAATATCAAGTAATCGGTGGATTACAGGAACTAATCTCAAACACTAGAAAGAGAGAGAGAGAGAATCCTTTAAGTGTGTTACCAAAGTTAAATAGAGTGAAGAATGACAATACAAGCACGCGCAAGCACCATTTTGAATGTCAATACAATTCAGAGGAAAAAAGAAAAAGAGAGAGTCAGTGAGAGCATAAGAGAAGAGGCAAACAGAGACAATGGCACTTGTTTAAGAATCATCATCATCTTCTTCGTCCTCGTCTCTCTCTCTCTCTCTCTCTCTCAGTAAATCTAACTCTTCTTTCTCACTCTAATCTCACAAGATAATATCTAAAATAGCCACTTAAACTCCGTCATCATACGCAAATATTGACATGCTGGTTTTTATGATACTATAAACTCTAAAAAATTATTTTATTTTTATTTTTAAACCTATCAATTTTGTCTTAAAGCTTAAATGGAAACAGAATTATTTAAAGTATTTTAGTTGTTGCTAAGTTTAGAGCAACGGTTATGTTGTTCAATTCAAGTAGCACTAATAAATGAATTGAACAGGTGAGCATTGTGATGTAAAATAAAAAACAAGATCGTGACAAGCCGACAATGGCTCATCGCTACCGCTGTTAATTGAGCACGTTGCACATTGACATTGAACACACTCTCTCACTCTCTCTCTCTCTCTCTCTCTCTCTCTCTCTCTCTCTCTCTCTTTCTCTCTTTCACTCTCTCTCTCTCTCTTTCTCTCTCTATTTTTTTCTCCCTCTCTTTCTTTCACTCTCCTTCTCTCTCTCTCTCTCACTTTCTCTCTTTTTTGTTCATATTTCCTTTCTCACTTTTATCACAAACTGTCTCATCTTTAACATAAAACATAGAAACATACCACCTCTCTCTCTCTTTTCTTAACAACCGTTATCTTAATATTCAAAAAGATCTTGACGAAAGTTTTTCTGGTAATAATTCTTCATTAATCTAACGTTAACTCCAACTTATTATTACACAGCAGGAAAAACACAGAGCATCAAAAACAATAAATGTTTGAAAAGTTATTGTTATGTCTATATATTCATAATCATAATCATCACGTGGCTTTAGAAAAATTCCAAAATAAAATTTTTATATCAAAAACAACTGTATGATTTGTTAACTTGATAATGTAATATTAATAATATGAGAATTTCTATTTCACTTTTTCAAACTAAACAAAGATCTCGTACTCATTTCTCATCTATGGGTTTGTTTTTTCTCAGAAAGAGAACCAATTTGTTTGAGGGTTGACCTTGTTGTTTTAAATAATAATAATAATAATAATAACTGTGTTTATGACAGTGTGTTGTGTTGTTGTTCATGTTATATTATATTACACAATTGCATTATGTGTGTATGTATGTGTATAATATAAGTAGAGTGTTGAGAACGGATATAAAGCCAAGCCTGTGAATGAGTGACCAGTATGGCACTGAGAAAGAGAAAGAGAGAGAGAAGAAGGGAGGGAGAAAGTGCGTAACATGGTAGTTTAAGTATTCATAAGCCATCGTCGAGCCAGTCAAGGCGAATGATGAGAAAAAGAAAGATTTAAAAAAGAGAGTGAATGAGAGAAAGCGAGAGTAAAAAAGCAACATCAGGTAGGTGCTGCACCTGTACTTACCAACATACACGGACAGCTCCAATTAGTATCCGGGCCACATGTGTGTGCAATACTCTCTCTCTCTCTCTCTCTCTCTCTCTCTCTCTCTCTCTCTCTCTATCCCCCAGACACTTTTCTAATGACACTAAGTCATCTTAGTTGTTGTCATCATCAGTGTTCTCTACACCTTGTTGTCAAAGTAGTAGTTTGGCCGGCATTCGTCTACTTTTCCAATGTCAACATGGAAAGAAAGAATGGGAGAAAGAGAGAGAGAGAGAGAGAGAGAGAGAGAGAGATTCACTGTCACTTTCTTACTCAACCAACTTAGACATACCTCTTGGCACACACACACACACACACACACCACAACTACTACTTTTTTAAGAAAGCTAGAATAGACTAATATGATTTGTGATTCTCATTCATGGCGACTCAACGTCATCGGCATTGCAATTGTTACAAACATTTTTATTCATTGCTTTTGGTTCTCTTCAAGTTATTTGCCATTATTATAATAACAGATTTACTCTAAACTCAAATCCGTCAAAAAGCAAAAATGAAATAGCATTTTTAAAAAATGGATAAAATTAAACTTATTTTACATTTAAATAGAATTTCAATAAAGAATATAATTTTGGTAAATGGACTGCAAAGCTGCCTCAAATAAAAAAACTTGATTTTAAGGTTTAGGATGATAGCCATGATTTTACAGCAAAAATTGTTGTAAATTTTACAACCAAAAATCAAAGTACTGCGTACACTAGTGCGCTTCATGAAGTTACCTACCGGTGATTAAGTTTTGTTGAAATCAATACCGCTTGGAACAGTTTTACCACAATAACAGTATTTATTTACAAATATATAATTATTTTTTTACTGTTATATTTGTAAAATTTGATTCATATATATTATTTCTGATTTCCTCTTTATATTTGCATTATATCTTTATACATCCTTATATTACCATTATTATACAAGTAAAATTTTACTAGAAACAGCCAATCTGGTTTACGCATTTTGACATGATATATAATTATAATTATAGTTTTACAAATGTTTTTATTTTTATAATAAACATTGTATACTTAAATTTAAGTTTTTAAAAAAATGTTGTTTTGATAGCAAAAATTAAATTATAATTATTATAAGTATCATATTTATTTATCAAATACAAATAAGATAATTGTATTTTGTTAAAAATAATTACTCATAGAATGCACAGGATGCACTTAATTCATGCATTTAGCATTGCAGCATGGGGAAAAACATTAATTAATAATTAGTCATATGAATTCAAGATATCAACCAAAAAAACATCGTATGTGTGTATTGTTCTAAATGTGCACACACAGAAGCAGTAGCAAATAAAACAAAAACAATACACAGATAAAAATTTTTGGCAATCCCCAAGTTTACGTTTCAACTCTCGAGACAATTACACACCTGCATACCAAACTCACGTACCACCGGTAGATTTCGCTTATCTACTTGTCGGATTGAAAGAGAAGAGAAGAAGAGAGAGAGAGAGAGAAAAAAAGAGATAAG
This sequence comes from Rhinocypha anisoptera, assembly GCA_011762765.2. NCBI lineage: Eukaryota > Metazoa > Arthropoda > Insecta > Odonata > Chlorocyphidae > Rhinocypha > Rhinocypha anisoptera. The sequence goes on along the minus strand of WURS02078518.1, from coordinate 237 downwards.
AATTACTAAAGTGATTTGCATAGTAATCTTTCTTCTCCTTGTAAACCTTGACAAGCACGCGTGTCCGCTTATTTGGGAATTACACATTACGGGGTTTTCTATTCTGGAACGCAAAAGAGTCTCCAGAGAGAGAAAGAGAGAGAGAGGGAGAGAGAGGGAGAGAGAGAGAGAAAGAGAGAGAGAGAAGGAGAGAGAGAAGGAGAGAGAGAAGGAGAGAGAGAGGGGGAGAGAGGGGGA
>WURS02078507.1:0-10254 GCA_011762765.2 Rhinocypha anisoptera | reverse complement strand
GCATTGCGACGAAACCCGGGTCGTATAGAAAATAAATTTTATGTGGAATTTCAAAGTTGTGTCTCATTTAATCATGATTAAATAATCAGCTGACGTGCATGTAGTTTCGAAGTGACCCTAGTGATTTTGACTTTCTACCAAGTCAGGCCAAACCTCATAACATTAAACTTAGCTGATTTAGCTAAGTTAATTTTAATTAAAATTTAGCTAGCTAAATCAGTACAGTACAACTATCGTTAAATGACAATATTTCTGTGCGGTTGCTCTCACAGTGCGAGAGAAGTTGATCTCTGCCGTGCTAGCATATAAAATAATGAGCCGCATTCTGCAACCCTAGGGTAGGTTTGATAGGTGTGATAGACAGTCAACCAACTATTAAGCTAAACGGCGAGTGAAAATTAAACATTTAGATAAAGGGGTGGCAGTTCCTTTCTATTTATCCAACCAGCGTTTTCCAGTAACATCTGGTTCTCAGCTCTAATCTACCATGAACTCTATTCAAAATAAGTAAAAAAAAACAAAAACATTCAAGAGTAACTTTTTGTAGATGGTTGACACGCAAAACAAGGGTGCTATAACGGTAACACAAGGAAAGAGAGAGAGAGAGAGACGAACTTACTAAGGTGGAAAATGGAAGCAATTTAACCGAAACTTCTTTTCGTACGCATATTTATCGCGGAGAATAGAGAACGTTCTCCAACATCGAGATGAGCCTCACGCATTAGTCGCCGCTATGCGCGGGGATTCTACATTTTTCACTTCTTTATTCTATGCCCAGACGAGCTAAGGTTACAGGAGTGGCTGCATTAATACAGACCTGAAGGTAACAGCAGCTGAAGTGCTTCATGTTTTGAAGCTGTCGCGAGTTTTTTGCAGTAAACTAGCTGCTCACTGCAGCTTCACCTGCAAATAAAACAATCTTTTGTACCTCAAAGCATAGTTTACCATTTGAAGAGCTACGGATTTTCTTAATACAAAAGAAAAGGGAGCATCTAAGAGATACTTCTTAAAGAGTCCTTTGAAGTCCTCAAAAAAAACGATTAACGTGCAAGTACATCATATAGGGAAGGAAGTGAAATAATCATGTGATAATATATTTTTATCTGCATAACTATTGGCGCAGAGCTATTTGGTTTTAACGATATATTATTAGACTAATTCTGAAAATAACAATGGACGAATGGTTTGGATGTTATAAATTTGTTTTAATGTTTGGGGTTCTCATGTTTATTAATATTCCCATAATCGACCCAGTTTATTACTATATGATATAACTTTAAGATCAATAATTTGTTTTTCCGGAAATTACATACTTGAGGTTCACCTTAATGATAGCAAGAAGACTAAAATGGTACATGATTCAATGTTAATTTTTACTGTTGTTAAAATTCTTGGATTTGTATTGGTTTATATCTGAGGATATTTTTAAAGCAGGGGTCCCCTGGTTTGTATGTATTCCTGACATTATAATTTCGCATATACGGGGTGCATTGAAATCTGAAACTTGTACAACACATTGATTCGTATGTAGTACAAGTTTCAGATTTGCCTCCATTCTAGTGGTCGTAAATATTGGTCGTCGGTTTGTTTATGTAAGTTTAAACGTGTTCAGTTCGTGTACCACGGCACCTGGTGATGAAATGCGATTGAGTGAACTCAACGAAGGCGTTTCTCCACATTGGAGAAAAGGAAAAAAGCACACGGGTACGGCATACTAGATAATAGGGAGGATGGGGGATACAATTCATATCGAATTTTTAGAATAATTTATCAACTGAATTTGTGAAGTGCGGAAGTGCATTATCATGGTACAGCATCCAAACTGTACATTATTATGGTACAACCTGCTGTTGTTGGGATGTAGTTTTCAGCGATGGATTGATAACGACTTTGAATAAGTGACGGTACATTCCTATACTAGGCTCCATTTACAGGTATGTTAGGCGATAAGACGATAGACCATTCCTTGAATATTAAAAAAAAAACGATATGACCATAAATTTACCAGCATTTTTCCTCCTCTGTGCTACCAGAGATTGCGATACAGAAGTTTCCCGTTTGCTCTCTGGATCAGAAGGGTGTATCCAAGTTCCAATCGCGGTGACAAACATTCAAAAGGGCCTCATCTTCCTGTAATATTAACTTCAACTGCGATAAATCTGCACACGAGTCAGCCAGGTGTTTGGATTTAAGAGCAGGTTCAGGAACCCACCCCCGTCCACCACGAAACAAGTCTCACGTAATTTTTATCTTTGGTCAACGTGAAAATTTCAATGTCTCTGTCATTTCAATGTATACTGATCGGTGGGGATTCATGGCACACGTCGCCACCACACCCACCGATTATTACCTAGCGTATGAGTTTTCAGTGGTCCAATGATTAGCATGTCTGATCGGGAATCAGGAGATTGTGTGTCACTATCCCTTTCCTTATTTTAAAAATTTTTTTGGGTTTATTTCAAGTCTGGTTTAGTTATTAGGCTCTTCATACCGGGAGGAAGAGTATACAAGGATGGGGATGGAAGGGTAAGGAGGAAGTTTAGCCTCATAAGAGCCTCTAAAAATAGTATGTTTAAACTAGTGAAACTAAATCATCATCTGCTGCTTTAATTATTTTTGTTTTCTCTGAAACTTTATGAGAATACATGCAGTAATAAATCAGAGAGGTAGTGGTATTGCCGTGAATAGAGGCCTGAGAGTGATTTTCTGGGCACCGATTTCCTGGGCACCAAATTCCTTATTTCCCATTTTTGTGATATATTTTCGTCTTGTGGAGGTTATGGCTGTATACATTATTTAATGTGAAGAGTATATGGCTCAATTTCCTACCTCAGCTATGCGTATTCCGAAAAGCACTGTTCCTATTTCAATTCGTATGTCTGTTAACAATGTTCCTTTCTTAACTTCCCTTGTTTTTGTCCGTCTTTCTTCGATAGATGTAAGAGCCTCAAAACACATCTCTTGGCGAACAAAACCGTCATGGAGATGTGTAGCATTACCCCCGCCCCCCCGTAAAATTCTTATCCGATGATGGAGTTCTCGATGGTGATATGGCTTAGAATGAATGTCCGACCGGCCGGCAATCAGGTGACCCAAGTCCCGGCTGAGGAAAAATTTTTCTCATAAGGATTGATGAGTTTCCATCCTCCTTACCACATTTTGTATACGTCCTTTTTTGTGTGATTATCCCTTTCCTTATTTCCTATTATTTTTAATATATACCTAAGTGATATATATACACATGTGAGATATATATATACACACATATATATACATATATATGTTCGTACACTAGTGGAACGCACAAAAACACAGGACACAAAAAGAAAGAAACTCAAAGTGGTGAAGAATTTTCGGTGGCACCTTCGTGTTTTTGTGCGTTCCACTAGTGTACGAACCTATGTTATTCGCATTGTGAACCTTATCGAAGCGATTATATATATCCACCAAATTGATCAACCCGAAGGTATGTTAAGTGAGGGTAGAGTTCACCTAGTACTAAGCCCACGGCGTGTGGAAATTCACACATCAGGGTAGAAGGGCCAGTTCATTTCCCTGAGCCGCCTGTGGTTTCCCACGAAGATGTGGTACCCGAAAAATCACTCAGCTTGGGTTTAGCTGGCAAAATCACTCAGCTAACATACCAACCTTAGGGTTGATCACTGTGGTTGTTGTTGGTGGATAAAATTTAAATTTAACCACTAATTACTGGGAATTCCCAATTCGTCAATAATTTTTCAAATGATTGTACCTAACGTCGAAGACGTCGTATTTATTTTTATGCAGTGTAAATAAGCCACCTTCAATAACGCAGCCTCATAACCGTTTAGTTACCATTTTGGTCACTAAACGTTTCCATCGTCACACGTTTCGCCCTATATCCGTATGCGAAACCATATATAAGGCTGAAAAAACTTGGGGAGTAGCAGCAGTTTGTGCATATCGCATGTTCGAGAATGTGACAAACATTTGAAATGTTAATGTGTCATACCTGAAACAACCGGTATAAAAACATTTGCCGCATAAAATCTCAGCTATGTGTGACGTCCTATGAATTCGGGACGTTGGGTAAGGCGCTTGAAAATGAGAAAGCCAGAAAAATGAAAAATAGCTCTTTATGTCTTGTCCCAAAAATTCCGGAATATCGGCTTTAAAAACATGGTCTCACACATAACCCTTTCAATGTTGTTTTTTTCCCGATCCGCGTGTTATGCTATGGACCTGGTTGTTTTTAGGGCGACGTCTCTCCCATGATGGAAAACTCCCTATTCTATCACTTCATTTCATGACCACCGACCAATGTGGGAACATTTTACCAATGATTAGAATAAATTTTTTTTTAAATACTCAACAAATGTGCCAGAAATTCGTATTTTCAATAAAAGTTTTGGATTAAATTTCAAACCACCGAAAATGAAATTGATGCGAAAATAATACTATAAAATGTTATTTCATGCGATGCAAAATCCTTGACGGAAAATAAATTCATTGCATATTCAAACAATTATAGCAAAAATAGCTATAACAAATAATAGAAAAAATTGTTTTATTAATTCATTCCGAATGCATCTACTTACATATTTTTTTTCCTTTTGTAAGCGAACGCTGATTATTTGTATATGCGTTGTTTTAGAAAACATTCCCCAATCACGCCATAATATTATTATTTCAAAAGTAAATGAACATCATAAAAAATACGAAGGGTCCAGTTGAAATAAACACTCTTATTAGTTAGGTTCCGTGTTTCCTTTTTTCACACTATCAATAGGGAAAAAACACATCCCAAGGGTGAATCTGCAGTCAAAATGAGAACAGTTTTCGAATTTTAAGTTCCCCAAAGTTAATATTGCTTCAGAGACTCACTACAATAAATATTTTTCTTCGAGAGGTGGTTAACGGCGAAATATAAACGAATGAAACTTTGAGAGGAGCTTCACGACGAAAAATTAGTAGGTCAGTAACTTATAATAATTTAAGTGTTCTGAGTGATGTCGTAGTTTTGCGTATCATAGGTATCGTACGCGCAATTTAGTAAAACGCTCATTTAAAAACACACAAAATTGGTAAACCATTTGGGTTATCTACAACGGCATGTAAGGAGTAATTGGCCAAGGGGAGTATGATTCTTTGTTAACCAGTGACAGATCGAGAAAAGAAAGGACATTCATGTATATCCTAAATGAAATAATTTGCATGCACAAACAATAACATGTAAAAATTGAAATATGTCAGAGAATAGCGTATTAGTCTAGATATAAATTTATTCCACGGTGAACATCTGTAAAAGTTTGGTTGTATGGAGGAAGGTAGCATTAGTGAGGCAAAGAAAGGGTGAACTCGATTTTTTTCCAGTTACCTGCACTTCCCTCCATTGTCGCACTGCGACAGATTCTTAGACGGGTCGCATAAACTGCTGTACTCGCACTGCTCACCGAAGTAACCGTCGAAACATGAGCAGAAATATGACCTGAAATAAAAAAGAAGAAACAAGAATTAATCTACATGACAACAGGCCTAGTTCAGGAATAAGCATGACGTGGAAAAACAAGATGGTGAATATATACAGATTATATTGCTCTCGCGAAAATGACTTTGCTGAAATATTTATTAAATATTTATTTTACCGCATTTAGAAGTGATTCAGAGGGAAATAATTCATAATTTTTAATTGAATCCAAAATTCACCTCGAGTAAGATTTGGTAACTAATTAAAAATTAATTAGATATAAATATCAGATTAACAAAACCCTCTATAATGGGATTCTTTTAGTCTTTACACGGTGTAGGCAAACATTTAATTCTGAATTTAACCAAGTCAGAACCCTTAACGGTAGGTATATATTAGTACGGGAATATAAATGAGAAATAGAGATTTATCTATTGATCTATGTGATTCGTGACTAATGACAGAAATGCATTACAAATTATCAACGGAGAAAATGCAGAAGAGAGAGAATACATCAAGTTAAAGAAGAAGTATAACATTAACAAATACGTTTGGCATTTTCCTTTATTATTTTTTACTAGACATATGAGGTACTATAAATATCAACATGAAAAGCAAATCATATAAATCATAAAGTTGACAAAAAGAGTAAAAGAAAATATGATAAAATACACGATAAATTCTTTTTAGTTGATCTCATAATTTTCCTGACATTTACCAGTGGACATATTTTGTACATACGGGAGTGTCATAAGAGCTCCACGAACAACTCTTTCCGAATCATGCCCTACGTTACAGGCTGAGACGTGCTCGCAGCAAGTCTGGTGTCTCCTGCAGCAGACTTTTCCCTTTAATATTAGAAAATATGTAGAGGGGACACGGACGCAATCCCTCCGAATGCATTCCCTCGCTTCTATTTTCTCTAGCACGGGCGTCAAGGGATCTCGCCTTCAAAGATATAACCAATTTGAATTCGTGGAAGCGAAGATAATCCACGCGACTGGATCTCTTGCGTGAAACGTTACTCTAAGGAATAGGGGACGGATGCTGCAGCATCGAGAATAAGATAACAATAAGTATTGAGAGGAGGAACTGAAGCACTTCGTGCTCGATTCACACAGAGGGAGTCGAGGTGCCCTCCTTAGAAAAGGCGTAGAAGATGGTCATCCGTATGAATGCAGAGTTTCGACGAAAGATGACAGCATGATACGGAAGATAGATTGAGTGACTGGAAAGTTTACTGACTCCAAGATTACTATCACTCATGTTCTTCCATATAGTAAATGGTAAGAGAATTTCTAGGCTGGAAATTACAAAAACCAATTTTGTTATTCCTGATGTATTGCAGTCTGCAATAAGCAGATTTAAACGACACTCTGTCTTCAAATATCTGAAAAAAATATCCTTCCAAAGCTGTAATCATTATTTTGATCCAAGAAAATCGCTGAATACTGAGCTTTACTTCAATTTTTGGAACATATATAAAAGAAAGAGAGGGTAAAATCTTAGGAAAAAGGTCGCTGTTACCACAATTCATAGCATAGATATATCAAATCTCCCTATTACTTACTAATGATATATATACTCCCTATTACTTCCGCTTTGACCAAGCGGAAAGTGGTTACTTTTCCTGTGCAAACATGGGTTATTCTCAGGATTTTTTTTATCCTGCTTAGCTGTAAGTCTAGAATAATAAATTCGTGGTAGTTCTAGTTGGTGATCAATACACAAACAATGTGAAATGCCGTTTACAATTAGAAAGGCGATACGGAGTAAAGTGTTTTTACATGAAATTATTGAGGTTAAAACTTGTTAGCATAATAGAGAATGATTTTTAAGATAGGATTACTTATTCGCTAGGGTTACCCAAATAGTTGCTCTAATTGACGAAAAGAAAAATGAATAATCGGTGATTCTTCCGACCTTACTTTAATATCTACAGTAATTCACGACAAAATGCCCTTTAAACTGCAAGGATATTTAAGAAGATTGATGTTAAGTGAATCCCAACACTTGAAACAATAGTTTGTTTGCAAATATTTGTTACAAAATTTAGACTCAAATTACACATTTTCTCCGTAACTGACCGGAACATAGCTAAGTTGCTAAGATACTGTGAAATGATATTTTTCAATAGGAATTTATTACTTTCATCATTACTGTATTGTACAACCACTCACATTCCTTTACAGAGCATATAAAGTTCGACACGGTAAATTTAAACCTCAGGATGAAATAACACTACAAAATGTTTACGGGTGTTTCAATGTACTATTTATACACGTATTGTACTTTCAAAGTCGAAACATCGTTCCGTAGAGTAGACACAGGGAAGTTCGAACCGCTAGCGTTTAATAGCATTTACCAAGGCAGTGAACTTGGCCCCTGCAGATACCGCAGAGATGGTAATGCATCACATGCATGAATTGCGGGTCGTCAAATATAAAGGAAATATGACAGCTCGAAAATTAGTTTAAGGACAGTAAAAAATTTCACACCTTGTAGAGACTTGATTTTATATTTATTTTAAAAAATGACAACATTATGGGCCTCATAACTGAAAAACAACACAACATTACTTTGGAAAACTCTTCCAAAGATTGCACGAAATTTCCCTCAAACATTGGTAGCCAAATCTGTTAAAGCACGATTTTTTAGCAGCAGTAAGATCATGAATAAAAAGACCATTCAATGATGAATAATGTATTCAATGATTCATAATACACTTAAAAATTATCTGCTGAATGTTGAATAACAGAAACATTCATCCAATACGTTCAAATATAATGATTGACTATAAATTTGGTAATCTACCCAAATCATGAATACCTTTATATTTAAAATATTTTTGTCATTTTGTAAAATAGTTTTGTTTGGTACATTATTGCATTAAAATCAGTTTCATGTAAACAAAAGGTTTACAAAAATATGGAATTTTAAATTTAGTATAATAAATCATGGTGCTGAATTAGGAGTAGATTGGAATACCTAACAGTTGTATGGTTACCGATATTTCTATTATTATATATTTTAATATATTTAAAAAAATTGCCCTACGGACTTGATTATTTAAAATCCATGGTTATCGACTTTATGATAACTATAACATTTGTCTTGAAAGGAATAATTTCTAGAATAAGTAATTATAACGTAGAAGTGTCAAAAAAGGTGGTAAGAGGAAAATAGTCAGTAAAAATAAAATGGAGACGTTGGAAAAACACCTTCCCTTGGGTACTAATAGATCAACGACGTGAATTTTAACATAAAAAAGAACAATCAGGTTCACGGATGAAGGAAGAGGTCCATTTGAAAGAGAGTTAGAAACTTTGTGAGAAACGATGCTGACCATTGTCCGTCTCTTCGCATCAACCCGAGCAGAAAATTCGCTCTAGTAATTAAAAGTAAAATGGCAGCATTTGATGGCACTGAAAAGCTTTGTTGAAAGTTTGTAAACTTGACGACAAAACAGGCTCCACCGCGGGTCAATGCTTGGCCGGTGACTCATTGTTAAAAGCCTTCCGTTCTCTTCCTCAGAAACCGCAAGACATAAAGGGCTACCCTATGAATTGAATGCAGCACTCGATTTAATTATGTGTTAAAGTTAACTTCTTGTCTTGTTTGTATCAACGAGCTTAAAATTATATAATTTTTCAACTGCTTCCCTTTTGTAAAAATGTACTGAACATCATTTTCTTTTCGAGGTTTTAGGTAATAGAAGAGTTTATATTAACGTCTTTTCAAATATTAGGATTTTATATAAGGTCTTCACTCTTCTTTCAGCCAAAGGTAAGAACCGCTCAAAATGATATTTATCTACTCACAAAACAGCAGTATTTATTTTGATAAAGAAAAGTATCAAAGTTATCACAATATTTTTTTTAACGGAAGACTTCGTTATCCAAAAATTGTAGTCCCCAGCTCCAAAGGCTATCAAAAAATAATTTGAAAGAATTATAAAATCTAAATAGACACTCCAAATATTCTTTGTTTGTTAGCTATTAATACTCCAATGTTAAACTTTTCTAAAACAAAGTAGCAGGATTGTAAAGCTTTTCAACTTTTAAACTTCCAGCTTTTCAATCCAGAAATAAAGTTCAAATTTACAGATGAGAATAAGTGTTACTCTGTTGAAACAGACATAATGTAAACGAATTAAACTCTATAGATGCAAGAAATTTGTGCTTCAACGTTAATTTTCTTGAATGAATGAATGTTAATGAATATCCTGGTGCATTTAAGAGTTAATCAGGAATAATTAAGTTATGAATCTAAAGGTGCCTAGCTATACAACTGTTAAGCAAATGTCTACGTATAGCTCCAGATGCCCTTCAGTTTACATACAGTCATACAGTAGAATAATCAAATTCGGCATAGCGACGCTTGAGAAACGAAAACTAACTCCATAGATGGGTGCATTTTTAGCACAGGAAAATTTCTCACTCACGTACAAACAAGCAAGATGCAAATTTAGCTGAGAGCCCTGCCACGATCTCACTATTTTTCCTCAGTTACGTGATGATTTGGTGAATCCGAGAGGCCCTCACCAAATGTGGACGAGGAGGAGGGGGTCTTAAGCCCTAACCATATCTCCGCGACGATAATCCGGCCAACCGAACGTTTTAATCACATAGTGTCCGATTCTCCCGTGCGACCAAATGTTTGCGTTAACTTGGATAACATCACATACCGCCCGTCTCATTCCCCTCACCTCATCCTTCCCCCCCCCCCCCCCCCCGCCCCCCCCCCCCCCCCCCCCCCCCCCCCCCCCCCCCCCCCCCCCCGCCCACCCCCCAACACCCCCCCCCACG
>WURS02078496.1:0-10254 GCA_011762765.2 Rhinocypha anisoptera | reverse complement strand
TTATTAAATCCCGCCCTTCCCTCGCTCCCACAACCGTCTCTTTCTTTTTTTTTATCGACTCCCAAAGGCACTCAACTCCCTGACGCGCACTCTCGCCCCCCTCTCTCCCGATCTCTCCAACTCCAACAACATCTTCTCCGCGCGTATCAGAACGTTCCTTACCACTTATTACCAAAATAAAAACAACAGTATTCGCTTTGTTAAATGAAGGTGGAGCTCACCTAGTACTAAGCCCTCGGCGCGTGGAAATTCACACGCATCAGGGTATAGAGGTTCCTTTCCCTGTGCCGGCTGTGGTTTCCCTCGAAGATGTGGTACCCGAAAAATCACTCAGCTTAGGTTTAACCGGACCTCGAGTGGACCTGAGTCGTCACCGGGCCTCGAACCCAGATCCCCCAGTCGGTAGCCAAGCACTCTACCCACTGGGCTACCGCGACGTCACCACCTATTACAATGCTCCATAAATAATAAAGACAATTTTGTGACTTCCACGTTTTTATTTACCGATACAACCGGTTTCGGCTGTTACGCCACCATCAGGTATGTTGTCAGAGAAATTGGGTGTTGAGAATAGACATGAATATGACTTTGCAAGTTGAAACTTAGGTCGTATATCATAAAAAAATTTCATGTGGAAAAACCACGTGTTTTCATCTGCATATTGCCAGAGTTTTAATTTTCGGCCATTATTTATGAAGCGGGGTCAGGAAGTAGTGTGGGGGGAGGGGAGGAGATCGGAGGGGAAAGCAGTGGCGGCGGGGGCGAAGGTGAAGAAAGTATGAATTAACGACTTATACACACACACATATATATGTATGTATTTTTTATTTATTTTTTAGTTTTTCGATCAAAAGTCCAACTACGGTGGAAAGTAAAGATTTATCCCGTTATTTCATAAAAGAATAATTTATTAGCTAAAAATTTATTTTTATCAAATTCTTATTGTTTCCCCACGAAGTTTCCCGTAATTTGTAAACTCTGTTCACTTAGACCCGCCTAATAAAAGGACTTTACCGCATATTAATTTTTCTATGACAAGGACGAAACACAAACATTCATGCCCTACGTCAGAGAAGGAAAATACCACCTAGGATTCGGGATTCGAACCGACGACCGGCGCAGAGTTTAGTTACCCCGCCGCCACCGAGGCGAGCAATTCATTTTGAATGCACGTTCACCTGTAACAGTAACCGCCATCAGGCGAAAATAAACGAGAAATTAAAGAAAATGGAGAGAGAGAAGGATAGAGAAGCGCATTAGAATCACGAAATTGGAGATTGGGGGGGGGGAGTCCTGACGTGGGTCCCAAAACGCATTCCGGGGAGGGAAAAAACAAATCTTCTTTAATTGCTCGGATCTATATTTGTGACGGGCTGTTCGAGATCGCCCCGATAAAGAGCTTGGTTCGTGTGTGGTTAACCCCATTACTAATATCGACCGTCCTTTTTGAGATTAGAGAAAGGGCTTATATAAAGCGGGCATTATTATTTTTAAGGTGGGAAGGAAACTCGGTTACTCGGAAGCATCTGATACTTATACTAAGCTCTCATGTGAACTGCTTTAATTTCCATCTTTCTTCCACGTAATCTACGTTTGTGCTGCTTGCATTCCTTTGTCCTTGGCCATTCATAGTATCGAGAAAAATTCTTTCTTCATGTGACAGGAAATGCCACATTACAATTCTTATCGATTGGAATATACGTGTTTTTTTTTTACTTTAACTGTGTCATGTGAAACCAGGGGCAATAAATGATGAATTCTTTTTATGGGACCTACTTAGCGCCACTGAATTGAAGGTTTCGATCGATTTTTTTTGCAATTTCATGGTCGTTTCACTTAAATATGTTTTTCATTAATTTTTGTTTTGTTTTTCTTATAAACTTTGATCAGTAATCGTAGTGTTTTGTCCATCTTGGAGCTTTCTATTTTTTTCTGAAAGTAGGAATCTAGGGGATAAACTCAAAACATGCTATCAACCTAAAACCACACATTACCCTTGATTAATTCTTTCAAACTTTTAATGTCCGCAGGAAACATTACTCACTAATGTACTTATTGTTGAAAACGAAAGGGGATCACTTATATTGATCGATTAATAATTATTATACGTATTTTTAAGTGTTAATTTATTAAGTAATATAATACAATTTAATATATATATATTTACTGCTAGGTTACTCGGAACTCTTTATTCAAGTTGTTAAAGGTCAAATTACGTTTACCTCTCACATTTTTTTCTATGAGCTTGCAATTTTCAATGGAATACGAGTTTCCTTTTGAAACTATATTTTTTCAAATCCGTTGGCTCGATCAAAGCTTTTTTGCATATCTCTAATTGCCGTATTGTCCTTGTGAAGCTTTTATAGGCAACATTGCTTCATGTCATGGGCCTCCTAGTGAAATTCTCTTTGGCTATGATAGAGCAACGGTGAGTGAAAATGACAACTAGGTTTAATAGTCGTCAGAATGGAAGTTTTCGTCCAAATATATGTATATAAACGTAGACATACGTTACCTTTTATTTATGTTCTCAAGGCTTTGACCTCACAGGACGTTAATATTTTTCCATTGAAATGATAATCTATTCATTCATTAGACTTTCAACCCGGATTGCTGGTTACATCGACATGTCGTTATTTCTCTTATACAATATTAACTGAGTTTGCTTTGTCCATATTATATTCTTTATGTCCTCAAATGTTATATCAAGTAAAATGATCTTCCATCTCCAACTAAGGGATGGCATCAGGTGTAATGTTACGGAGAGATCATTCTTCAATGAAACAAATGAGATGTAAGTGAATACCACTTAATATTTCAGTTACTGCCATCGGTATCCAACAGTTTATGTGAGATAATTCAATTTATTGAGGCAACAACTATTTATCTGAAGCTGGTACACATTGTTGAAACCTAGTTATTGGTATTTGAATAATCATTTCCTTCCGTTAGTTGATCTGTATTTTCGTCAGACCTTACAGAATTACATACAGAAAGCGGTGCGACTTAGGGGAGCAGAAACTGCGAGAGAATATGGAAGCAATTAATTATCAACACATCTTTTTGTGCGTTGTTCACTTATATTTCAGTGTAAACAACTGAAAACTTTAAAAGATAGCAAATTATCTCCGTTTCCAAGGCATTTTTTATTTTAATGAAATACTATGAAAACACGGGGCCCAGATAGCGACTGACCGGGATCTTAGATCGAACGAATGATAGGACCCTTTACGACAAGTCAGAATTATAGTGAAAAATTTTCCCACATTATAAAATGTTTCTATTTGAACTAAGATTGGATTTCATGAAGTTACAGTGTTAAATACCGAATTCGTCCTGAAGGGGGAACTAAGTTTTGGTTCTAAAAATTGTAAATAGCGATGTGTGTGTATCTATATATATATATATATATGAATATATAAAATGTGTAGAAGATAGACAGTAGACGGACAGGAACACACAGAAAGAACGACACAGTTAAAACTTACGTTAACGCAATATTTCGAGCATTTCCGCTCGTCTTCAAGCCTGAAGGTAGACTCAATCTTGAATGCGAGCGGAAATGCTCGAAATACTGCGTTAACGTAAGTTTTAACTTTGTCGTTCTTTCTCTGTGTGTTCCTGTCCGTCTCCTGTCTATCTTCTACACATTTTGTGCATCGTCGAAAGGCTGCTTCATTTATAATAAACGTTATCAGGTTTCACTTCGTGGAAGTTGTATATATCCATGTTAGGAATATATATATATACTTTGTACTTTTCCACAGATTTCTGTGGAATCTGTGGAATAGTACAAAGTATATTTTTTCCTAATATGGCTGGTTCATTGTTTTCACCTATATATATATTTGTTACAATGTAACATATGCAATTTCTATGTCTTGTCACCTGGTTATGTAGCAGGGCTACGCGTACTATGGTCGACTCAAATAAATATTCATGTGGTTCCAGCAGTGTTACTTCTCTTACCTATGTATCATTAACAAGAACAGGGGGAAATAAAAAATTATCGTTGAACGCATTTTTGCGACCGATGAGTTTAGGAAATGGTGGAATGGATATGCATTTTAACTAATTTGAATTACCAAAAATTTTAGCGGGAAAAGAAAAGGCAGGGGAAACAAGAAGAATACCATGGAAAACTTTAAAAAAAAAAAGGAAATGGACACAAGAGTGGAGGATGGCGGGAGAGTAACTGGAAAGGGTCGAAGGGCCTTCGATGGCAAATGGGAGTGAGTCTCTCTCCCCCTTTTTGCGACGATATTGGTGGAGAGAGATGAGTATCGTGGGTGCGTGACCGGAACAGATATCCTTGGGAGGTGGAGGCTGCTCCCGCAATGTTCAATTACTGGTAATGCCTCGAGCCGAATATCATCCCATATCCCATTCGTTTTGATGAATCCGTCTTCTTTCCCATCATCGCATGCTGGCGCGAGTATCGATAAAAAGAACTTCAAGAGGAGGTGAACGGTGTCGATGTAGTGGCATTGGGAGCATCCATGCCGTGTAGAAGTAAGTGGTTGCGGCTATTTCGAATACTCGTTTCCATCGAATTGACAAAAGTTCACAGAACGAAAGGAAGATACCAAGAGTGAAGTATCGGGGGGAACTTATGCTCTTCCAGGAAACTTATTAATCATGTTTCACGTGATTCCATTTGGATACAAAAAGTTCCAACATTTTTGTCGGTTTTTTAACGGATGACTGTAAAAAATGTCGTAGTAACAGTCTTTTCAAGCTGTTAGATCCAAAACAATGTAAACGAGAAATTAATTTTCATGAATGAGAACATCATTTGGTAACAACGTATTATCAAACGTCATATTACGATAAGTAATCACAATGCCAAGCTTTTATAGTGCAAAGTCAAAATTTAGGTGAGACTGGTTATCGCAAAATACGCTTTTAAAATAATTTATTTCCCTTCCGTCCAACTGATCAATATTTAATTCAGTTTGCAAAACAAGGGACACAAAACAGTACAGATACTAATAATTTCTTCGAAGATAATTGAAAACAGATATAAATCTTATTTACCTTATGAAGTTGAACAATGAAATAGGTATATTATGGTAATTATTTTCAATTTTCATGCATGGAGATTTACATCTACATTTCGAATGTACTCTGGTTATTCCTCATTACGGAAAATAAATATCTGATGTTTAGTAAGCACAGAGAGACAAATTATCTTCCGTCCCGATGAGTGAACAAACACAAAAAACGCTTTTTCCTCAAGTGATCAGTGAAATGTGTTTCGTCATTAAAACATTTATGTCATTACAAATATATAATGGAAAGCGAAGATAAATACATACGGAAAATGCATTATTTTTTTTTCTGGGACCTTTATTTTTTCCTTCATAATAAATTATTTTTTCTCGGTTTTCGTAGGAGCCATATGATCCCCAGGTGTGGATGTCGGCAAAGAACGAGAGTCTCTGAGGCATAAACGCGTGAGGAAACTGGGATTTGAATAGTAAGTAGCTCATCGTGGAAGAAGGAATAAAAAATACACGCTGGGGATGGAATTTCGTCGAGTCGTGGGTTCCCGCATATGCGTGGGCGTGAAGATTTCTTCTCCTCGTCCCCGTGCAGAATGGAGTCTTGAATGTGGATATATAGTCGCCATAGCGAGAAGAGGAGAGGTGAAATTTTGATTACGGTGGAATTTAAGGAAAAGTGATGAGGCGGGCAAGGGAAGAGAGAGGGAGGGACGAAGATGCGGCGAGTAGAAGTGGAAAGAAAGAGAGAATTCAGAAGAGAGACAAGGACCAAATGCAATTAACGGAGAAAATTAAGGCAACCACTTGGTACTAGGGAAGTTGTCCAAACTTTGATTAATTACTCGGGGATGAGAGAGTATGTACAAACCCAAATATATGTATGTATGTATATATACATATATATATATATATATTTTAGCGGAAAAGATGTGTTGGAGTCTGCAAGAAGGTTAAAAGGAGAAGTTTCTCCAATGAGGATGAATTAGGCAGAAAGACGCAGAAAAGGAGAAGAGAGATGAAAATTGCTTTCGTAGACAGATCGGTGGAGAGGAAAGGGAGGGAGGGAGGGGGGAATTTAATAAGAGAGGGCCTCCGATGGTTGGAGGAGAGAGGGAAGGACACGGTATGAAGAGCGGCAAAAGTTCAGTTTCTCTCTTGCAAATGACACGCGAGGAGATTGGATTTCTCGCACGTTTAGGACACCTCCGTTTTTTTCGTTAAAATTAGTTTCTACGGTGACCTCCCTCAGCCTGTGCTCTTGGAAAAATAAATAAATATATACATATATATATATCTACCGTGTAACGCTTCCGTCAACCTATTCTCGTGGAGTGGTCGCATAATACCCTTTTCGGGAGACATTTTTGATGCTCGCTACACGTCTTATATGGTGATATATGGCAATAACCGTAGCGAAATTGCTTTTACGGTTAATACTATTTTGTAAATGTTTTGGCACTTCCAAATCTCAGCTGGGAACCAAAGGAAAGAATAAAGTGTCAGTAGCTGATATTGAAGTCAATAAAAGAATGTGGAAGCTCAAGTTTATTGAGGTATGAATGACAATACCAACTATGTAAGCGTTATAGTGATAAATAAACAACCTTTTTATTATAAGGATAGTGAACGCCGGCAGGAGAAAAGTCGTCATTTTTATATTTACGCACTGAATATTAACCATGTGTTGTATACTATATGTGCTCTTTCACGAACTTGTTTATCAACTATAGATCATTCATTTAATCAAAGATAATCAACCGCAAGTTTATTTTAAGCAGACTAATATACAACCCAGCTGCAAGTAAACACATTTTCATTTGTAATATCTACACAGAAATGTATACGTAATTTCTTTTCTTTATGTCCTAATTTATTTTATAATCTTCTTTTCTCTATGGTTGATTGTCCTTGTCCATGTCACCCTTCCGTTTGATATGTATGTACTAATATCTTACTTCCAAGCTAATTTAATTGCAGTAAGTAGGAGTTCCTTAAGTTAATGGGCGGGTGTAGCCTATGGGTAGCGAGTTGGTTTACGGAGGGTCGCCTACTCGAGTCTTAGACATGCACCAAATTTCCACCAAATTCGAGACCATCATCCAAAACTTCGATACAGTCTTTGGTGAACGGCAGCAGTTTAGCAGAAGACATTAATGGCGCAGTGAAAACCAAGAAAAAATAGTGAAACGCTCACAGTATAGATGGATAAAACTCAACAAAGGCTGGGATGGATAGCTTCGAAAATTCGCCTCCCTAAGCGGCTTCGTTATGTAAGCGAGCGCATCCACAAAAGCTTTTGTCAGTCGAATCCGAATTCGCTAGCTGAGGCCGAAGAATAGGTAGCCCGGTTACTCGTTAGCTGAGGCGTCAGTCTGCCTGCCACATTAGCGCAGGAGTTGCTTACGCAGACGTCGATGGGATTCACGGAGGCGTTAGTCGAAATTTCTTAACGACTCATTAGGCTTGGAAACAGAGAAGAAAAACATCGACAACATTTTCAACTTTTTTGAGGAATGGATGGGACATGTTTTGAGTTGTAGGGGGTGGGATGAAAGAAGATCAATGAAAGAACAACATGTTTGCATGTTATTGTTGAACATTGTGGCTTTAAACATTTATCGTGTTGGGATAAACAAATAAATATACCTCAGAAACAAATTAACCCATTGGATTTTACAAAATCTCAATCGGTTATGAACAGAAAAAACTTCCTTTAAAAATGATCAAAACATTTGAAAGATTGCTTAATACTTTACTTTTACATAATGTCCATTTTGGACGTTTTTCCGTTTATTTTGCAATAACTAATTGGTCAAGTCGAACTTAGTACAGCTCAAATTAAAGGTCTTTTAATAACCTACAAATTATATTTGTCAATCCAAAATCTTATTTTGGATTGTAGATCTTCTTTCACCCCCCCCCCCCCCTTTAAGGACCCATTCATTCCTCAAAAATATCTCTATTTTTTGTTTCCTGGACTACATAACGTGGCGGCCAGTCTCTGGTGACGAATTAAGAAGGGAGACGCGTGCGCCCAATGTGTTTTCATCTGTTATGCGTGTCCGTATCGTTGCGGTGAATCAAGATTCGGGAGTGAGATGACTCCAGATCGTCGCTCGGGCGGTGATCTAGGTTGGGTAAGAGATCAGATTAGAGAGCAAATGGATTACATACTTGGAAGTGAAATCGAAGGGTGAGGGAAGAAAAAACGGACGAGTGCATCCCAAAGTTAAAATATGGAGGTCTTCAATCTTACCCCGGGACGATTGAGCAAATTACAACGTTCGAACCAAACGGGACTCCCCTAAACCTTGACCCTTTTTCACCCATAGGATTGGATCCCTACATTTCTACCGACAAGCCTCCATGCACGCACGAGAATTCGCAGAACTCCAGGAGTTAAAATCAAGCTGGTCACCATATGAAATCACGGGACGGGAATATCTTGATAAGTTTTCGTGCATTTTTAACATTTCACAAGACCTTAAGCCCCCTAATTAATATTTTTTTGTCTCATTTACGATAATTATTTACGTTACTACATTTACATAATACTTCATTCGCTTAATAACACACTATTTTCATTCTAAAATCTTGGGCCTGGCGCTGCTCTGCTCATTCCCTTGAATTAACTAGTCCACTTTGTGTGTTGTCAACATGGCAACAGGAACGACTCCATTTACGAGTCGGTATAATCCCCCGATTTTTATTATAGCCGTTCCGTTACCCCTTGCACTATAGACAGGTGCTAACTTGTTAAGTGAAGTAATCCATATGAGTGACACACAAATATGTCACGTTGTGTTATATTGAGGTGAAGTGTGGAAAGCTCTTGAAGTTTGACGTGTAACCGAGGACGAAAATGTGTGACCATTTGGCGTAAGTTTGAAATGTCAAACCAATAAGTAAGAAAAATAAATTCGTTGTTATAAATAATCCATCCATAAATAATGAGTTGGGGAACAGTTATGCTACTATAAAGTAATGATATAGTCGTTAAAAAAGTTTTATTCGGGAAATATCATATAAAATTAATGAATGAAACATCATGTATGCAATTTTTAAACGCTTATTTATTATATGACTTTTAATATAGGTTAATAATATCAGTATGGCACTAAAGTTAACTTAATTTTATGCTCCTGTTATTTTGTGAAATTGGAAAATAAAATGTGTCCTTCAAATTCTAACTCACTTTCCAAGAGCTGATAAATTAAGAAATTTAGCGTAAGCTCTCATAAATATTCCCCTAAAAAAATAATGTAATGTAATAAATGTCTTATAAACGCAGAAAAAGGTGTTGCAGATTTCAGGAACCAATATTTGGGTTCAAAATCAAGGTTGATGTGCAAGTAATCTAATGTTATTATCTGTTTTTCTCGATCACCAATTGAATTCTAATTCTTTTCTCAAGTCAGAATCGAAAATAAAGAGCCATTCCCGAATGGTTTCCTGCAATCCTTTATATCCAAGAAAGACATATTTCCAATGTGTCTCTAAGCTAAATCTATATTAATTATCTATTATTAAAAAACTAATAATTATCTTAAGCTCTCTCCGAGCATTGAGATATCTTAAGCTCGACCGTTGAGATTTTTTGTTATCCTAAGGTAAAATACAGTTTTCTATAAGTGGACTGAGTAAAACACATCCATGGTCTTGGTTAGAAAGTATGACTTATGGCTTAGGCAGGAAGAATGTGACCCACCAAACAAACATGATAATTTCGACTGATTTATTTCTCTCTTGGCATCAATCGATGTAAAAATAAACCAGCAAAAGCTTAAAAATGGTAAGAACCGAGCTCAAAAGTCGGCAATAGTTGATGGAATAGGATTCGGTGAACTGAGACAATTTTTAAGAGCGTCGTCACAAGAAAATTAAATTTGATCCTAAAGAAAATAGCTATGGCTAACTAAACTTTAAAAAAGATACCCAGGTTAACGGAAAATTGGCAATCAGCGATGCAAGACTAGAGGGCAGAAACTCTCCAGTAAGAAGAAGACCACAGCAAAGAGGAAATGAAAAAGTATAAATTGTCTCGAACGCGGAAGTCCCTGGGCACAAGGCGTAAGTGGAAGAGATAAAGAAGGAGAGAGAGGAGAGAGGATGGAAGGAGGATAAAATGGGATTCGACCAAGTCGTGCATAATAACGGAGGGGACTGAATAAAGAAGCCAAGTTCCCGAACAACATTCTGCCATTCTATGCGGCCGGCGAGAGATTTTTTCGCCATATTGGGAAGAGAG
>WURS02078485.1:0-10254 GCA_011762765.2 Rhinocypha anisoptera | reverse complement strand
TATTTAGTGCCCTCGCTGTTTGGCCAGCGTAAGCCTTCCCACAGTCGCTTCGGACCTCGTGCACGCCGCTTTGGTTTACCATCGGCAGTTGGTCTTTGGCTCTGCATAGAAGGTCAGCTTTCTTGGTTACGCAGGCGCTTCTAGTGATGACGTTGGGCTTCCCAAGGACTCTGGATATTTTATCCGTGGTTCCACCAATTGGGGTATTACGGCGAAAGTGGCATTCACCTTTATTCTCCGTGGTGGTCGCCTCGTCGTTCCTTCTTAGTGCCCCGAAATTTGTTTTTCTTCCTCCCTTCGAGCGACTTTGTAAATAGCGTCTCGTTGAAAACCATTGTCTTGAAAAACTTTGAGTGGATGGTGTTTCTCGCTTTCAATTGACTTGCTGTCGCAAATGGAGAGGGTTCGGTTGAAAAGAGTCTGGAGGACGGACGTCTTCTGCCGACTGTTGTCAACTTTGAGCAACCATGATCTCAGGGAAGCAGAACTCTAGCTGATTTCCAAAGGAATGAATTACCCCGTGGCTCCCAGAAAAATTCCAAGGAAGAGATCATCAAGATCAGGAGTTGCATTCGCAAACTAAACAAATTAGAAGCAGACCAAATTAGGGAAGAAGTGGGGCACATTCTACTGAAGGATAAACCACCAAAGAACAACCTAACCAGGGAAGAGAGGAAGGCGATCGGGAAAATGAGAGAAGCCGATGACTTACTCATCCTTCCTGCCGGCAAAGGCAATGCCACTGTCGCCATGTCGCAAAAAGATCTGGCACCTCTTCAAGTTAAGGAAAAAACCAATCTGAACAAAAACAACATCCATGCCCTGGGCCGGACTCGAACCCGCGGCCGTGGTGTGGTTTTTAGTTGGCATGGGCAGGGTTCCCCGGCCGAGTCTGACTCTTCCCAGGGCCACTTTCTTTGGGAGTGCCTAAATGCATTTTCCGCACCACCAAAAAAAAGCTGTAGGACATGTTACCCACAAGGTTAACCCGGTCGGCTTTTACCAAGTGTATATTACAGTAATTAAGAATGAAAAGTTAAGTTATACATATAGTTAAAATAACCGACTAGCATTTATACAGAAAATTCTTAAATTTATTTTTCTATATGTATACGAGTACGTATCTTGGGACGAGACAACGTGGTGTGGAAAGGGATTTTATGCAAGGAAGGGAGGTGATTATTTCAACATTTTACTGTCCTTATTTACGAAAAAATTTTAAACTACAGCCTAGAATTGTTTCCACTCGATCGAGCGAGAGAGGAAAAAAATAATCAGGGGAAGAAAATATATCTCCCAGCATCATGCGAACAAGAGTGGGGTCTTGACTTGGGAACTTTTACCACCCCCCGCATCCCCTTTCGTCCCTCGCACCCTCTGTCGAGCAAAGGGGGAACAAAGTACCTGTCTCCCTCTCTCGACGCTTATTAGCGAGCGACCCAAGAGAGCCGAAACGGACAGACTGAGGGGGAGAGAGGGAGAGACGGGCAATATTTCTCGGACGTGATCGAGACTTGAATTAAGAAGCTAAGAAATCTGCGAGACAGTGATTTTACTTTTAATGAGTCATGGGAGCATTAAATATGCTGAGAAGCATCTACTCTCTCGAGAGCGAAATATTCTTTTCTATTCTTTGAATAATGCTCGAGTGAATAATTTCTGAAGAATGCGCAAACTAGCGAATTCACCCTAAGACTTTCTTTATTAAGCCCCTCAGGCCTACTCAATTTCACCTAATTACCTACTATCTAGACAAATGGCAGAGAAGTTTTTCTGAAGTTATTGGGTCGTTTATTCTCGCTCTACTCAAGCATAAAAAATAATTACATATTTAATCTTTAGAGTATAAAATATTGAAACAAAAAATTATTTTATTTTATCACGCGTCCAATATTAATCCGAAAATATTATCACAAATGAGAGATTGAGCATAACTTGTGAGTTTAGTGATTCTGACATAAACGCAAAGGATTACTGTATTTAGACGCATTTTAAAAAGACTATTTAACAAAATAACCCTTTCTCTCCATTTCGATATAACCCACCTAGTTGTTCTGAAACTCTTTAAACCGAAATCACTTTGAAATATGTGCTATAATTCCAGAAAAAAGTGATATTTTAAATTAAGTGAACATGTGCTATGGGTATGAAGAATTGAACTGCAAAAGAATTGAAATAATATCCGAGTTTTCGAATTTTCACGGAATATTTCTCCTCTATTGCCGGAGACCTTTTTTTTAATATTCTTGCCCGCAATATGTAGTCTTGGAACAGTACTCACATTCTCGCCCTTCCATCGACTACCTAAATAAACTTCAGCCGGGTTATTCATTGGCTATATATCCTCAAATCCCATTTTCCTCACCCCTCCTTGGTATTTCATCCGGCAATATTTTTCCTCATGCACCTTATCTAAAAATTCTTTCCTTCGGTGAATCCATATTTAACACTCACTTATTCGAAAAACGAAATTTTCTTACATTCGCTATTTACGACTCAAACGAACACGAAAGCAAATAGGAACCACATATTTTTTTTTCAAAGTGAAAATTCACTTTTAAAAACCGGACAGTATCCGCATATGTTTTTTGCAATTGTCATTAAAACCACGCATAACCTTCTTATTAAACTTTTTACGATCTGCCTTTGTCCCTTCCGGTGATCTTCCTCCAATTCTAAGAACATAAATTATTAAATACATTCACCATCAACAGAAAGATTGCACGTGTATGCAAAACGCTTGAAACTCTTTTGCAAGTATAAAGCAATGAGGAAAAACGAGCGCAATATTTAAAAATATGAAATGTAATGAGCATTAATACCCTTTCCATTAAATAGCATAGAATTAAAATATAGGAAAATCCAATGGTAATATAAACAAGGCAACGGAGTATATAAAGTTTTGGCAAGTCTACACAATGAACAGACCTCATGTAGACTTTAATGGTTCCGTGTTTGTTTCAAACAAAATTAGTGCTAATACATTTATCTTAATCAATAATTTTTACGTTTTGGGAGGAAAAATTTACGTCTTTATGAAATTTTTTCATTGCGGTAGCTGTAGTAGTTATCCCTGAGAATTTTACACTTTGGAAAAAATCAATTATAATTGGTCATTGGCCAAAATTCAACATATAGTGGACTTTTTGTCCGGTTATTACCTTTCAGAAAATATGCTTCGACCTGGAAATTATGAAATGGTAAAAAGGTGAACATTGTAGTTATAAATACCACGAAGAAGGATGAATTAAAAACTGTAAGTCGAGAGGAACGAAAAAGAAATTAAATTAACAATATCGTTCAAGTTTATAACGGAATCCTTTGTCATCACCCCGAAATAAACCCTCTACCCTGCCGATTCCTCTGTTGAAATTCTTTGGGATGTTGAAATTTAAAGCTCAAAAAAATTTTAGTGAACTATTTAGAAAGCATTACAGCTTATGGTCTAACGATATATTTTAATCGACCAAATCTACTGCTACCATAAACATATATGCATAATTTTCACTATTTTTATGCCACTTGAAATTAAACTCAAATTCAGGAGACATTACTCTACATATTCATCAGTATTCAACATATTCATTCTTTGGTAAAAAATGACTTTTGCCAAATGGTTATCGGACGATATAAAGACTAAATAAATCATAACGGTTGAAATAAATTCACAGTAAATAAATTAATAAATTATTTAATATATTAAACATTATTCTGTTTTTGTAAAACAGGTGATGCGGGGGTCAACCATTGAAGTTTGGTAATGCGAAAGGTATATGAAAGGGCGTTGGTTTCACTGGACGACGCAATAGGAATAGAGTCATGAAATGAGGTGAAGTGGAAACATGTGGGTATGAAATGTATACGAATGCAGTGCTCAACCTTAACCGAAAAATTCCCTTCTCAAATTGATAATGTGTATAAAGTAGGCACGCAGGTAAGTAAACCGGTTAGAAAGCGTATTTATTAATCTTTATCGCGTCTAGTAGTATAAGTCCCTGCACTAAGGACCAATCTCTCGCTTTGGGAGAATAAAGGCGCCTCAAATTCAATTAGGGACTTCTTAACGAGCTTTTTAAACTTGGACCAACCGTAGACACGTTTTTATCCAGCTGTTGCAAAAAATATCGATTTCCCCAACGCTTTGAATACGTTTTCAAGCAGAGCCAGACATTGCTAGCTTCACTGCCCGCCGCATTTTTTTCCCGATCCAGAGCTAAACTTACATTGAGGCACTAGCCAACTCCCCAATGGGGCCGCAAAGTTCAGCGGAAGAAGCGGTGAGGAAAGCGTCCAATTCTAATGTAAATTGCTATTTGATTTTCGAGCGGCCTCGTCCAAAATAGGCTTAAAACACGGAATAGACAAAAAAACACACCGCGTGAGAAGTTTCAGTGGAGGGAGCTAACCGAAGTGAAGTCCATTAAGGAGTTTCCGCCTTAACCTTATTTTTTCGCTCGGTGTCCTGTGAAATGAAAACACATTTCCAATTACAGGCATTACTGAACATTTGTGTTACCCTTTGCGGGCGAAATAAACGCTGAAATTTACAGGGCAAGAAAAAAATATAAAGGTATAAACTCCATATCAATCGCTTTGATAATTCGCAAATGAATTGCACCAACATTTCTTAATATTAATATTTTATATGAATGTAATATTCATGGGTTCAGGCGTGATTTCATCTCAAAATATACAAAAAATGACAAATATAAGGCATTAAATATTGAAGACCATGTAATGGCCATAGGGTACCAAGAAAATATTCTACTATTTGCCAATAGAGGACAATTTCCTTCTGTCCTCTGTAAAATCACCGAGCAACAGTTAATACACATTATTCATCTGTGACCTTAGATTATTTTTTTAACTTGTTTTTTTACGATATGGCCTAAGTATGAGCTCATTAGATTGGGACCAATTAATCGTCCCTTGCCCCTTACAAATTTTTCGTTTATGCCTTGTCTTTTTAAATCTTATAAGGACTTCATTCATAATTCTAGTGGACATTGATTTATTGTTTGTTTTCATAAGAATATTAAATAACTTTGTAAATCAGAAGTAGGCACTATATTGTTAAATATTAAAACTCTCATATTTTATGTAACTTATGTTTCCACAATCGATAAGTAACAGCGGCATCTCCATCTGTGCCTTGTAAGACCACGTGGTGTAACCTAAATAAATATTATGGAAAACGTTTTGTGGTAATACTATGCATTTATTTTTAAATACTCGTTATATTTTATTCTTTTATTAGCACCTCAGTGTAGCGGCTAAGTTATCATTTTCTCTCGGTGGAGTTTCAGTTTCTTAGATTTCATCTCCTTTAACCGTCCGCGAATAATAAATATATCCCTGAGCCGCAAATAATGAAAGCCAGTAAGTAATTTGTAACATTTTTGAAAGCCCCTTTTCATTAGGACACTAGTTTCTATTTGCTCAGTTAAATATCTTGACGGAAAGTGTTAATCCGGGAGCTTTTATCTTTGATTCGGTATGGTACACAGAGAATTGTAAGAGCTAGTTTCCATATTGGGAACAACTTTGTAGTTTCGGCAGTTGTTTTTATGTGCCACGAAGCGTTTTTCTGCTCTGTGGCATATTCGTGAGTAGAGAGTACTACAGAGCAGCGAAACGAAACGAAAAAAAACTGTGGAAACTACAAAGTTGTTCCCAATATGGATATCAATAAGTTTCATGAAGTCGCGCTTGATATGATTATGTTTATTAGTTTATTTCTCGCTCTTCTAGGGACAAATGCAAATATCCTTCCAAACACGAATTCACTTAAATACTGTTTTACTCATAGAAGTTTCCAGTAAAAATCTTTCTCTAAAATTATTTTGATCATCAATCTTCCGAGCCGATCATTTTGACTGAAATACTCGGAGACTGAGGGGTATCATGGACTACCGATAAGCATCTTGTTTTACGCTCGTGTCTCTTATTTTCCTGGCGTTACTCATTTAATTGATAAGTAATCCCAAGCTCTAGTCGTAGGAACAAATAAAGGGGCAAGCCAGGCACATTTAGTATCCCTGCCCATCTTATACGCATTTTTCCTTCGAGAGAGCAATTAACGGGAGATCAAAGAGGACACAGAGGGGGTTATGGGGACATAACAGGAAGTAGAGAAGAGCAGCAACCGCGATCTGCGGATGACGCCGTACTTACAGGGAAGAAAGAACATCTAACGAGGGCACTGACCTCGGTAGATGTTCGAGACGACGACGCGGAAGAGGACATGGAAACATAAAAGTAAAGAAGAATGTATTCAACGCTCCACAACCGAAATAAAAAAGTAATGCCAAAAGAAAGGAGAGGACAAGATTAGAGGGAAGGAAGTTTTTTTTACTTTCCTAAAAACTGTTGAAGTAAGAAGAATATATAATAGCCCTAGTAGAGAAGGCCCATTCTTTAAAAAAAATAGCCACTCAATGCAATATTAGGCACAAAATCCATTCGTGAAGACACATGAGAAGCATAAAATTTTACAAATGTGAGCCATGGACACTATCACCGGGAATCGGTAGAAATTTGGGAGCAGTGGAACGCGATGGTGCAGAAGAATGTTGAAAATTAAATGGATGGACTGAATTTCCGATGAAGTACTTCAAAGTGCCGATCTAGAAAGAGACTTCGCCTGTGCTTTCAAAAGGAAGGAGGTAACTAATTGGACATATCATCGAGTAGAATTTAGTAGAATCTATTGGAGGGAATATTTTTTTAAAAGGGCTGTAAAAGTAGGCCAAGGTTGTCCTATTTCAAACAGTATTCAATGAATAACGTTATAGCTTGGAACTAAGGAGAGATGAAAAGATGACATGATGGCTTGGAGAACTGCTACAAAATAATCTTCGGATTAATATTCTATGATGTAAATTACTACTATAAATATTGACGTAGAAAATAGGCAAACACCAGATGGCACCATAATTGACATTTTTATTAGTCAGCACACTGTATTTATACGTTACGTGACTAATCATGTGTTTAATGAGC
The DNA here is from genome assembly GCA_011762765.2 of Rhinocypha anisoptera. Classification (NCBI taxonomy): domain Eukaryota; kingdom Metazoa; phylum Arthropoda; class Insecta; order Odonata; family Chlorocyphidae; genus Rhinocypha; species Rhinocypha anisoptera. The sequence continues at coordinate 3,252 of WURS02078485.1, read as the reverse complement.
CATATACATGTGGATAAGTGGAATGAACGTAATTGTTTCGGAGTCGCGTAATTTAATTGTGGCTGGTTTAACTGACGTCCTTGTTATTTGCAGTGGCAGATTCTACTTGAAATGATAGAGTTCAGCCCTTAACTATGCCGTATCAAGCGAAATTTTTTCGATATTAAGTAGTTTCTTTTACCGTAAGAACTTCAATTCGCTATTAAATCTAATTTAAAAAGGACCTCTTTTCCTCACCAAAGTCTTAGACCCCTTTGAGAGGCATGCATTCTACTTCCCTCCATGAAGATATTTCAAACTCTCAAAGTAATTCAAAGTTTGTGTCTCATTTAATCATGAAGCAGTTCCACGAAGTCAAGCCGGAAACTATTTCCTATTTCAAACTCTCTTGGTAGCAATGTTACTAACATCTTTCAGATCACTATGGTACTTGCAGTGGCTTATTTTTAGATGTTAGACGATTAAATAATTATCAACTCCCGATCAGAGTGTATACATAAAAAGGTTAACTCAGACTTCTCTCTTTAAACGTTTGGATAGTAAGTGAAGCCATGGTACCCCATTAGGTAGAGCGCTTGGCTACTCAACGGGGGATCCAGGTTCAAGTTCCGGTGACGCCTCTGCACACCTCCATGTAAACCAAAGATTTTATGATTATCATATCCTCCTGGGAGAACATAGAAGGCACAGAGAAAGGAAACCCCCCTACCCCCACTTACATTAACCTAAATCGTGAATTTTCGCACTTCTTTGGGTAGTTCTAACTGATCTCTGCTATCGCTTATCAAACAGACCTTGGTCCCAGGTCTAATAACCCTGGTGAAAAAGATCCTGGTTAATAACTTACTATTTTGTTGCAAAAAAATATTTTTATATAATAATCTTAAAATAAAGACATTCTAAGATAAAATGACCCTTCAATACTATTATGATCTTTAACCGCCATTGCATTATCATCTGTGTTCTTGGAGAGGTGTAAAAATTTAGAAGTAATTAGTTTATAGAATAGTAAGAGTTGAAATGCTCAATGTTTGTTACAGTAGGTAACAGTGTCAGATTAATTGTCGTATGTGTTATGACAAGAGTTGAATGCATGCGGTGTATCCGTACTGGCTGTAAGAATTATACTAAGGAATCACATTTACAACTTCTAGAGTAGAGAAACATAAAGGAGGGAAATTCCTCATTGAGTTGAGTACAAATGTGTCATTAAGACCTATATATATGGGAAAAAAATTGAAAAATTTCGCTTCAGGTTGCTTTAAAATTCTTCCTTCTTCTATTTGTTTAGGTTAAAATAAATATAACACTGCTCACAACCACACATACGCAGAAGTATATAAAACTTTAAGCTGTGTCCAATTGCCTTGTTCTTTCTTTGAATTTCCTCAAGAGCAGATGCCAACCTCCGGTGAAAATAAAGTATATAGGACATGTGAATTACAGAATATTTTTCTTCATTCATCTATCTTATACAAAAGCACTTTCCTAATATAACTCTCACTCATGAAGCATGTGCATCGTTTTCAATGTCTCATGTAGCATAACATTAAAATATTTTCAAAACGAAACTGTTGACTGAACTTAAATTTCCCTTAACTGTCCAATAATCATGAACTATATCCCAGTTTTCACTACTCATTAACATAATTTGTCGCAGGTTCATAAATCTTGATGAATTATATGGCATTAAAATTTTTACACCTTACTCATTTTCATTAACTTCATATTACAATGTCATCATGTTTGCTTAATTCTGGTTGTGTGACGTTGTATTAATTAAAAGGTATCAAAGTCATTACGTGATTTAAATATTCAATTGTATTAAAAAATATAGCACATTTCAAGATATTTTGTTTACATAAATCTGTATGTTCTAATTTAAAAAGGCATTAAATGAAATTTTGAAAATATATTTCAGCACAATAAAGTCGTCTGAGTTAACTCTTTGTGTGATAATTGGGATATGTTTCTATAAATAATTATAACTTTTAAAATATGGTCTATAATATATAATCTGCTAAATAACTAGAAAATATATAATTCCAATTTATTACTTTTGAGTTTGGATTATCTTCAAACCCTAAGCACATTAAATAGGTTCAAGTATTAAATAAATTAAAAGCAAGAAAACAAGCATATTATCAAATTATTGGAATCAGGATAAAAGCTGTTAATTGCTTTTTGCGTTTGTTGTTATAAATTAATTTAGTGCGTCACAATAGCCAACATAAACTAAATAAGCGAATGATGCAATGCATAACCAATCAAGAGTGTCATGGTAATGAAGGATGATGCGTGTGTATTTTCGACGTCGCAATCTGAGAAAGGCAGTGACTAATTAATTGAACAGTTCCACGAGTTACTCCTCATTAGGTGTCGTGGTCACCGATATTTCCAACAGTTATTTTCAAATTGAATATTATTACGAGCATTCCTTCTCCTTCCATTTGCCCTGGGGACTTCTTTCGCGGAAAATGTACAGGTAACCCTTCTGCACGTGAAACTTTCACAAGACTTATTAAAATATATTAAGCGCAGGTGGGCGTTTTCATATAAATGGTGATCAACGTTCAATTTTCCTTAAGAGCGTCGCCTGTCGATTCGGAAGGCTCCTTTTAGAATCCAATGCAAAAAAAGGAGATACTGTGTGAATGTGGAGTTCCTGCTGCTGTCATATTTTCGATTTCATGGGACATGCCTAACTGTAACTGTCGACAAATGAAGGTTCGGGAAATGGGTTCCCGGAAGATTTTCGATTAGCTCAATTTCCATCCTCTAGGTTAGATCGACTCCACGACACCTTACCGCTAGCGGCTGTTGCTGGATTCGACTCTCAACCTGCTCCTCGGCGATTTTTTCCCGTGATTGAATCGAAGCTCGACGACCCACGCCTGTAAACCTCCTCCGCAAATATCACAACCCCCCCCGGGCACATGACATAACGCCCACAATGCATCCAATTCCACTCGAGATGACGGATTTGGGAATTTATCAACAGTCCTTCCAAAAATCGACGCCTCCTCTCAATTAGCCTAAAAGATGCCGAAAGGGTAATTGAGTTGATTTTTTGACGGATCGATCAACCATTCGGACCGAATCTATTCGGATTCGAATCTGGGAGGGAATGGAGACCGCATATCTTCACCACATGTCAGAAGATTTTCCTTGGTGGTTCCTATGTACATCCCTCTCTGCCCCCTTTTGCTTTCTCAATTTCTCCGTCTCATTTTTATCAAATGGGAAGGGAAT
>WURS02078476.1:0-10254 GCA_011762765.2 Rhinocypha anisoptera | reverse complement strand
AGATCCAATGTATTTGTGCTTGAATTTGAAGCCAAAATGCCAAAATAAGCCGAAATACGATCTCTAATTCGAATACTCGAATTTTCCGTTTGATTTCTGCGCAACACTCGAAGACAGTGTAAAGATTGAGACATTCGAGGCAGAGTTGGATCATTCGTAAAGTATGTAAGAAGTTCCTTGGAAAGATTTTCAGTCACATTAGTCAAAGACGAATTTCTAGATTCACAATCAATGAAAGACGACACTAGAAACAATATGAAAGTTATAAATAAACAGAGAACTTGCATTAAAATGTGTTTAAACAAAAAAAACTGCAAATTAAATTGATTCAAACTGTGAACTTTGTAATATCAAGGTTTTTATATATCAATGAGATATACTGTTTATAATCAAGATAAATTGTTAATTAAATAGAATGAGTGTGAAAGTTTTTTGTTCAACATTTTAATTAATTTTTTTAATCAAACTTTCTTGGACTTTTTTCAAGTTTTTCTTTTGTTTGCTGACTTGTTCTTGATTGTCTTTTTACTTTTGTCGGGTCTTTTCTTCTTTGACTTGAATTGTTTTGTCGTCATGTCTGGGATTCGATTTGTCCTGGAACTTTCCCACTTCTCACTGCTGCCAATATAATGCAAGCTACCAGCGATCAAAGCTAAGAGAATCAAGAAACCAAAAACAAAGTATTTCCAACTATTTTAGCAATAAAAAATAAAACATGAAAATATTAACTTAATTAAATTAATAATTATTGAAAATTGGCGGGAAAGTGTGACAAAATTAATGGATTATAGTTCCACTGAAAGCATATATAGATGGCGTGTCACACTTTCAGGCCAATGTCTAATATATATCAGAGAAATTGGCAGAAAAGTGTGACAACATTGACGAGTTAGTTCCATTGAAAGCATATATAGATAGCGTGTCACACTTTCAGTCCAATGTCTAATATATATCAGAGAGATTGGCGGGAAAATGTGACAAGATTTACGAGTTAGTTCCATTGAAAGCATATATAGATTGCGTGTCACACTTTCAGGCCAATGTCTAGAATATTCGAGAGATTGGTGGGAAAGTGTGACAACATTAAAAGTTAGTTCTATTGAAAGCATATATAGATAATGTGTCACACTTTCAGTCCAATGTCTAATATATATCAGAGAGATTGGCAGGAAAGTGTGACAACATTGACGAGTTAGTTCCATTGAAAGCATATATAGATAGCGTGTCACACTTTTAGTCCAATGTCTAATATATATCAGAGAGATTGGCAGGAAAGTGTGACAATATTGATGAGTTAGTTCCATTGAAAGCATATATAGATTGCGTGTCACACTTTCCGGCCAATGTCTAATATAATATAACTTACTTTGAGAATTGATCTCCATCGCCATAGACTACAAGCTCAAAAGAGGTTTCGTTGAGACTGGAAACCAGAAGCTGATTTACACTTTTACGGTTTTTGTCCGTTCCAAAAGCAAACAAACCAATTCCAGCCCCTAGAATCAACGAGGCAAGCATTGGAATCCAACACCAGACTTGACTAAAGAATCCACGAAAATTCCGTTTCGAAAGCAAGCAATTAATTCGTTTTTCATTTGGATTCCATCCAGGAACAATTGCTCCTTGCATTTCCTCTTTGCACGGAAAGTACTTCGAAAGATAGGTTGCAATGCTTCTTTTGATTAAATATTCATGTTCCGCATTGCTCAAGTCATTTCGGTGAAAAGTCTCTAAAATATCCGTAATAACTCCTCTCAAATGTCGCCAATTGACGTTTTGCCTTGAAAATCTTGGATCCCGAGAGTAGACTTCTTCAAACCACCTCTGCCAGCCTTTCAAGTCTCGATCCCAATAGATGCTTTTATCCCATTCGCGACAAATCTTAGACACCCACCGATAGACTTCATTTACCCATTCCAATATACTATCCTCTAGGATCTGTTTCAACTTTACAACATCAGGTTCTTTTATTAATAGGTAGGCATTAACGCGATTCACAATCAATTTGTTTCCCATTGCGCCGGTTCGATCGAAACATTCCAATAGTTCGTTCATTTTGGGCAACGTTGGATCTCGGATAAAAGGTTCAATGGCTTGTCGGGTATACTCTCGAACCACTGGGGAGGGTTTCGGAAATAAAGTTTCCGAACTGGGCAAGCTTCGAAAGTGACCCAACGGATTGGTGCATGGAAATTGAGTTTCAAGATATCTCTTCACAATTTGATAGTGTTCCATGTTATCCGAATTGGGCGATTTTTCGATACACTTTTTCAAAAGGTTACTGAACGGAATCCACTCGATTTTGCTTTGCATCAATCCCGTAAAGTAGGTTTGCTCAAACCAACCAAGCCATTCGGAGAATTGTTGCTTCCAGGTTGATTCAATTATAACTAGAAGCCCTTGGGAAAGTTCATTGACAATGTCGCTTAGCAACGTGAGAAGGAGATTCAATTTCTGCATAAAAGCACTGCTTATTGCTCTCCTAAACGCATAAATGCTGGCATCTTCCTCAGGAATGTCATAAAAGTTACAAATCTTGTTTTTGATTTCTTTGGATAAATCCCATTCCGAAATCTTGCTGATACATTGTTTCGATTGAGCCAAAGTGGGCAACTTTGGATGATCGGCGAAGCATTGAAATAGAGACTTGGACAGCTGTGCAAGCCTTTCCGTTGGTTCAAAACCACGGGTTCGCAATGGAAGAACAATCAGCAAGAAAACAAAAAAGAGAAACTTGCATCGTGTAAACATGGCAAAACTTTCAAAATTAACAAATACTTTAGCTCTTTTATAGCCTGGTTTTCTACTGATTTTGGGCATACTATTGTAATTATAAAATAATACAATTAAATAATTAATTTTAGAACATTTTGATTAGTTTTAATTTAATTTTTAAATTTAAGATTTTCTTGTTGAAGAGATGCTCTTACTTGACTTTTTACTACTCTTCTTTTTCTTCTTTGACTTAGGTTTAGACTTGGAATATGACTTGAATTTTAGATTTTTCAAGGAACTTTGCCGATTCTCTCCACTGCCAATATAATATAAAGAAGCTCCTATCAAAGCCAAGAGAACCAAGTAGCCAGCAGCGAAAATTTTCCAACTTTGTAAAATTTGAAAAGTATATATATTAGTTATAAATTTTTTAAAATTATTATATAATAATTCAACCAACCTTGAGAATTTTTCTTTGCCATTATAGATAGCAGAAAGCCAAGAAATTTCACTATTAACACTTGAATTGATAGATTGAAAAGTTTCATTATTAAAACGACTTGGAATGACGGGCTGAAAAACGGTGTTGATCATGCTTCGAATCTTGGGTCCCAAAGCAAACAAGCCAATTCCGGCTCCCAGTAAAAACGTCGCAAGCATTGGAACCCAACACCAAGGTTTACCGAAAAATCCGCGTAGATTTCCCTTGGAAAGCAGGCAATTGATTCGTTTTTCGTTTGGATTATACCCGGGCACAATCACTGCCGGACGGGAAAATTCCTCCCTACACGGAAAGTTCTCCGAAAGGTAAGTTGCAAATCTACTTCGAATCAAATATTGCTCTTCATTTTCATTCAAGTCTTGCCGATTCAAAAACTTGAAGATATCCTTCATTAGTTCTCGCAAAGAACGCCATTCAATGTTTTGCTTCTCCAGTTGTGCATCCCTTGAGTATCTTGCCTCGAACCATCGTTGCCATTTATTCAAATTTTGATTATCCAAGCTTCTCCAATGCATTAAAATTCCATACAACGCATTATAGGATTTATCCACCGATTTGGTAATATTATTCTCTAGGAACTTTTTAATCCTTATGACTTCCGTTACGGGAGGATTTATGGAAAGATAAGAATTGGTGCGATTCACAATGAGTTTTATGCCAACATTTCCAGTTTGGTGAAAACAATCCAACAATTCGCTCATTTTGGGTAAAGTAGGATCTTGAATAAAAGGTTCAATAGCTTTCTTGGTCAATTCTTGAACCATCGAAGAAGGTAAGTTTTCATCTCTTGTCAAACTCTGAAAATGACTCAACGGATCATTGCATTGAAACTGTGTTTCAAGATATTTCATAACAAAATTATATTGCTCAATGTATTGCGGATTCGGAGACCTTCCAATGCAGCCAAGCAGAAGTTCATTCAACGGAATCCACTCAAATCCACTATACACCAATCGAACTCCGTAGGTCTTCTCAAACCAATCGATCCAACTGAAGACAAGTTGAGTCCAATTTGAGTACAGTGGCAGACTTTTAGCTAGCTCCTCAACAATTTTTCCCAACAATTTGACCAGAGTATCCCATTTGTTTACAAAAGCCTTGTCGATTTCTTTCTTAATCATGTCAAAGTTTGAAGATTTACACGACGGAAAGTTATAATAAGCACAAAGCTTTTCTTTGATTTCTTGTGTTAGATCTTTTTCCGAAATTATTTCCATACATTTATTAGATTGAGCCAAGATGGACAGAGGTGGATGATTGGTTAAGCATTCGAAAAGAGACTTGGATAGACGTGCAAGAGGTCCCGTTGGGACAAATCCACGTGAATGCAACGGGAGAACAACAATTAGCAAGAAAATCGAAAAAACTTGCATCGTGTAAACACAGTGCAAAAATTCACAAATACCAAGAAAAATTTAAATTACAAGCGTTTTTATTATGTTTCAAACTTAAGAAAAACTTGAAAATGTGATTAATTTTAGTTTTAATTTTAATGGAATTATTTCACAATTTAGAAGCTTTTTGTTGAAAATTGTTTAAATTTACTCTTGTTACCCGACTTTCTTCTTTGGCTTGAATTGGAAGCTTTTCTTGACTTTCTTGACTTGTTGGACTTATTATTATTATTAGACTTTGCCTTCACACCTATGAAGCAATCAGTGTCTTGATTATTATCTAAACTTCCATAGACATAGAGACCACTGGTGACGATTGTCAGGAAAAGCAGATAAACCAAGCCAAGTATCATCCAACTTGTTTTAAGGATTAGAAAATATATATATATGAATAAAACAATAAATGTATTAATAAGCTTAAAAAGACATACACAAGTGCCACAAAATTGCTTATTAGTCGCTAATAAGATTTAAGCGACTAGAATAGATAAATAAGCGGCTAAATTAAGATTTATGCACAAAATTCGAACCGAATCGGAATAAAATTCGAATCACCACAGGGAAAGTTAGATTCGAATCGGTGATGAATTCGAATCACAACAGAGTGAAAGAGTTAGATTCGAATCGGTGCTGAATTCGAATCACAACAGAGTAAAAGAGTTAGATTCGAATCGGTGATAAATTCGAATCAAAACAGAGTAAAAGAGTTAGATTCGAATCACTAACAGTAAAAGTTATATTAGGCATCTTAGCCGAAAAGTGTGACACGTCATCTAAATGTTTTCAACAGAACTAACCTTCAATGTTGTCACACTTTGACGCCAATCTCTCTAACTTTATTATGCATATTGGACTGAAAGTGTGTCAAGCACGCCACGTCTGATTCGATGTAACACATTTCAGTGCTTTTTGCTTCTCACTTTCTTCACCAAAAATTAACCTATAACGCATGCGCAATGTTCTCCTAGTCTAAAATACCCCCCTTTAGAAAACCTTGAAGGGTTAACACTTACCTCGAATCAAACTCCTTCTTGAACCTCTCCAATTCCACCTCAAACTCCGGCACATCAATCTCCCCACCACCAGTTTCAATCTCAAACTCCAACTGAACACTTCCGGTGAAGAAGAGCTGCCAAACCATAAAATTAGCCCATCGATCCACCGGTTGATTCGGATTATTCGCAACCACAAACAGTGTTTGATTCGTGTTCGAATCCCGGTAGATATAGAGATTACGTAACACAGTTTCGGTAAGCTTTTCCGGGCTCGCATGAACCGTAAGGTGACTGTGGAATAGTGGAGAACCGGAAGTGACGTTTGCACGAAATTGATACGTAGATTCATTTGGATCGTGAATCTCAAGATGAAAACCGGAAATGGATGGTGGGGAGATCACTTCGATTTGTCCCCTTTCACTGTCCGTGTTCACATAGAGTAGAAGAGAGTAGGGTGTCTTGGAATCGATGGATTTATCCACTGTGGCGGTGATTCGAGACCGGATCAGTCTGAAAATTAAGTTGGATAGAATGAAATGTTTATTATATATTTTAGAATCAGAATACAAAGCTTAAACCTGGAAAACTAACTAGAAAAAATTATCCCTAAAAAATAATTCTTGCAATATTCTTGATAATCCTAAGATGCCCAAACAATATTTATAAAAATTCTAAAACGTCTAAAAAATATTTCCAGACAATTCTAGCATGTCTAAATTTTAGACTAAAATATATTCCAAAAAATCCTTAAATGCTCAAAAATATTCCTAACAATTCTGATATGCCTAAAAATATATTTTATAAATAATTCAAACATGCCTAAGAAATATTTCTAACAATTCTAAAATGTTTTAAAAAATATATTCTTTACAATACTAACATGCCTAAAAATATATTCCTAACAATTCTGAAATGCCCAAAAAATATTCATAATAATCCTAATATGCTCAACAAATATTCCAAATAATTCTAACATGCCTAGAAAATATTCCTAACAATTCTAAAATGCACAAAACAATATTTCAAACAATCCTAATATTCACAAAAATAAATATTCCTAACCAATCCTAACATGCCTAAACAATATTCTTACCAATCTTAACATACACAAAACAATATTTCAAATAATCCTCATATTCCAAATAAATATTCCTAACAAACCTAAACAATATTCCTAACAATCCTAACATGCACAAAACAATATTCTTAACAATCTTAACATACACAAAACAATATTCCTAACAATAATAACATGCACAAAATGTATTCCAAACAAACAAACCTAAACAATATTCCTAACAATCCTAATATTCCCAATAAATATTCCTAACAATTCTAACATATCCCAAACAACAAACCAAACATCTTTGTCTCCTCTCCAAAACTTACCGATCAGAATGTCGAACAAAGCTGGTTTCAAGTTGAAGACCTCGATCCCGAATCTCCTGCACTCCAAACCGATGAAGATCATGATAGGTCCACCTATAGGTTAGCCCATCCTCCTGTCGGCACCAGTGTCTCAGTGCCAAGCTTCCATCTCGTTGGCGCGAATTTCGAAACCACATCAAACTGACCATCGACGAGTTGGGTCTAGCTGGTTTGAGTCCAAAGTAATGCCCACTAACCAGTGAACTCCAAACTGGGACCCGAGAGTCGAAAACATCTTCCAGGGGAAAATTTGGACTTTTCGAGTCAAACGGAGACCAACTGTCGTTTTCATCCCATTTGGAAGAGGAGGAAAACAACCTTAAACCTTCCTCAAGATGATTGGCAAAGTAAAAACCGGATAAGCCGAAAATAACTCCAAGGATAATTAGCTTTGCCATATGAAAATATGATGATGATTTAGTTTTGGAATTTGGAGATTTTTTGGATTTTTGCTGGATATTAACAAGTTTGTTGGATTGGGTTGTCTGGTTTTCAGAGTTATCCGCAGTAGACTCTGGTTTACGTCGACGTGCCATTTTGGCTAAAAGGATTATGTAAGATAAGATAAGAGAGAGAGAGAGAGAGAGAGAGAGAGCAAAGATAAATAACAATAGATCCAAAACAAATTATAATTTAAACAAATTTTTAAAACTTAAAACAAACCTATTTGAAATTCATCATCCAAAATATATTCATCAATAAAGAGAGAGAGAGAGAGAGAGAGAGAGAGAGAGAGAGAGAGAGAGAGAGAGAGCAAAGATAAACTTTACAAAAGATCCAAAACAGATCTCAATTTATAATCAATTTTTTAAACCCAAAAAACAAACTATGCAAAATATATATTCATCATAAAAAAAATAAACTTACTTTAAGTATAAATAGAAACAACTGTTAATTAATATATTTTGATTCTGCCGGTTTTGATCAATCAATCAATCAATCAATCCAATCACAGGGAAAAAATTAATCACAAAGAAGAAAACCTAACAACTACAACACGTTGCATAATATCATGTGTTTAGTCTGTTTTGATGAATAACTTAGGTTTGGTTCGCTAGATGGCGCGCGTGTCGATTTTTAAATTTAAAATTTAAAATTCTCTCTCTCTCTCTCTCTCTCTCTCTCTTCACTCTCTCTCTCCTTCTCTCTCTCACACACACTCTCTCTCACTCTCTCCTCTCTCTCTCCCTCACTCATTCTATCTCTCTCTCCCTCTCTCTTTCACACTCTCTATATTTCTTTCCCTCTCTCTCTTCTCTCTCTCTTTCTCTCTCACTCTCTCTCTTTCTTCTCTCTCTCTCACTCTCACTCTCTTTCTTTCTTTTTTCCTGATTATTATCACACAAAACAATTTTAATATTTCTATTATTTCTATATATTCAATTTGTACAGAATAAATAAATAAATTAATTAATTAATTAAATTAAAACAAAAAACAATATATTAATTTATTAATTAAAATTAATCTTAAACACAATTACAATGTTGTAAAACAATACCAACAGGAGGGTATATAAATAACGAGTCAATTTTGATTTTTAGATTGACTCGCAAATTTGAAGAAAAAATGGCGAGTAAAGAAGAAATTCTTCGAAAAATGGGATTAAATCCCATATATCGCGCAATGATTGCGGAAGTCCGTCTGGCGGAAGTCAACAATTCGGATTCCGCAATCCACTTGCTTCAAAGGGCAATCGTCCTTTACCTGCCCGGAGTACGCTTTTGGGCTGGGGACTTCATCCGAAAGGAGCTTCACAACCTCCACCTTTCTATGTTCTATGTTCTATGTTCTATGTTCTATGTTCTATGGCGCGCGTGTCGAATTTTCATTTAATTTTAAAATTATCTTTTCTTTCTCTCTCTCCCTCTCTCTCTCCCTCTCTCTTTCTTCTTTTCTCTCTCTCTATCTTTCTCTCTCTCACCCCACTCTCTCTCCCTCTCTTTATTCTCTCTCTCTCCTCTCTCTCCCTCTCTTTCTCTCTTTCTCTCTCTCACCCTCTCTCTCTCCCTCTCTTTCTCTCTCCCTTTCTCTTTCTCCCTTTCTCTTTCTTTCTCTCACCCTCTCTCTCTCTCACCCTCTCTCTCTTTTTTCTTTTCTCTCTCTCACCCTCTCTCTCTCACCCATTTCTCTCCCTCTCTCTATCTCTCTCTTTCTCTCTCACCCTCTCTCTCATTCTTTCTCTCTCTCCTTTCTCTCCCCCCTCTCTCTATCTCTCTCAACCTCTCTCTCTCTCTCTCTCATTCTTTCTCTCTCTCCCTCTCTCTCTCTCTCTCTCCCTCTCTCTCTCTCTCTCTTTTATTTTTTATATATATGTATGTATCATTTGTTCATGTTTTTTAAATCCCCTTTAGATTAAGAATCTAACCTTGAGTCTTCTGGGTGTTCCCCAAAGCGAAGACAAGTGCCAAAATGTGGCCAAATGGCGCGCCAATCTTCCTCATTCGCACTTTCCAGTTTCGACCCAAGGAGTTGCATTTAGGTTGAATCGAATGTTGAAAACCATTCCGCATCCGTTTCAATATCCCATTTCTCTCTAAACCTTGGAGCCTCGAAACTTTAGGATATATATATTTCAAAGTTTATTCAAAAATTAATTAAAATTTTATTTAATTTTTTTTTCAAAATCAACAATTTCAATTGTAACATATGTAATTGTAACATTGTAATATATGTAATATATTATATTCAATTTGGTTTATTTAAAATAAATAAATATATTTTATTAAAATTGAATTCTCATATGTTTTTAGTGGGTTGACTCATTGACATGGTTCATATAGGAATTTTGTCATAAAATGAATCATAGTGACTCAATAAAATTGGCAATTCTTGGTTATTTTCCATCCTGATTCCAACTATATAACAAAGAGAGAGATTGGCGGGAAAGTGTGACAATATTTCATTGAAAACATACGGATGGCGTGTCACACTTTCAGACCAAGTATCAGAAAATTTAATAACCTCCTCCATTCGGTGAGTCAGACATGGTTCGTATATATACATGTATATGCTATAGTAGCGTTAATATAATCTGTATAAGTAAAGCAAACAACAATACGCAATTGAAATGTGTATGCAATGAGCATGCGCACATGTTACATAATATTGAAAGACCCACGTGGGGACCGCATTGCCTTTTCTATCTCTCTCTCTCTCTCTCTCTCTCTCTCTCTCTCTCTCTTTCTCTCTCTCTCTCTCTCTCTTTCTCTCTCTCTCTCT
>WURS02078455.1:0-10255 GCA_011762765.2 Rhinocypha anisoptera | reverse complement strand
GGAAGATGAGGAGAGGTAGGGGAAGTTTGTTGAGGATGGAGGAGATATGGGACAAACAAAAGACATACGCCGTGCGCCGCCAGATCAGGCCACAACAACAGAACCGGAAGGTGGAGAGGTGCAGGGGGATGAAGAACCCGGAAGATACGAGATGTTATCCGGCGGACGAACTTCGATCACGCCACTGGAAGGAGGGACTGAGATCACTGGAGCGAGTGAATGAAATTGGGGTTCGTGAGGAACATTGGGGTTGGGCGGGGAGGAGAAGAGAGTGAGAGAATGGTGGAGCCAAAAATTTGCAGATGCATCAGGTCCAAGCAAATCGAGTATTAATTATTCACCTCACTAATAGGTGAAACGTGATGATGCTACTTATGCAATGAACACGGTCATACAATAAATATTTAGGTGGAAGAGACAGCGTGTTTTTTCTACAATTAAATAGGTGTAACATATTTTTGGAGAAACTTCTACGCTCTTTCCGTCCTTCCATTCCCGGTCTGAACAGCGTGATATTATTCCTGACCAGACTCGATAAAACACCCCGAATTTAAATTTAATTGAGTATCACCAAGGTCATCTTTTTGTTTCAACGGACTCGGTTTCAAAATCTCTTCCAGCAACAACGTCTCTCCAATAGCTCACTCGCTTACCTGTTGATAAATTTTTCCCGAAAAGTAAAGATGACAGTAATCACAATAAAATATTTCTATCGGAGTCAGATTGAGATGAAATCATTTCCCTAATTTCTCCACCTAATGCCTCATCGAGAATTACATTGATGCATGCATAAATACACATCCCAAGCAACAAAAAAATGTTATGGTTATACCTGTGTATATGACGTATAAAAACAGTCTTGTATAAATCGCAATGAAGTTGACAAGACTTGTTAACCTTTGACGAAAAAAAATATGCAAGAAAAAACACACTCACAGGAAGGCGGGCGTGAAAAACCTCCGAAAGACTTCTCACATATTTCTAAATTCGGTCAAAATGTGTAATGGAAATAAGTGTGATGTGTAACTCATTAAAAAGATAAAAGGACATAAAAGTAGCATAAACAATAAATTAATAAAATAGATAGATAAAGAAAGCATATAATACCTACTAAAATGTTGAAACTGACATTTGAAATACGCATATAAATATGTATACATATAACTGTATACTGGTCCGGAAGCATACGTATATTTACATTATACTCCATGGTTTCAGGCAGAAATATATGGAAATTCTCGTTCGCAGGAAACTTAAAACACAAACCGATATTACACAAAATTTTATTCTCACGGTACGGTATAGTTAAATAGTATAGTGCCTTATGGTGGTACATACGTATGCGTCTAGTCACCCTGTGAGATTAGGATTGTGTGGTATATTACTTTTTGCTTTAATTTTTCATTTTCCCGTGCGAATGTATCCAAAAAATACGTTTTAACAGGACAGAATAATAAACATTTTGCAGATCAGAGAAGAAAAATATAATAATAGCTAAGTAAATAATACTAGTAAACTTAAATTTAAAGCAAATGATTAAGTATAAAAACAATAATACTTATCAAATAATTAATATAAATATAATAAAAGAAGGATAAATTCTAAATTTAATAATGAAATGGACGGGGAGGAAAATGAATTTGACTTTGTTGGCGAAGGTTTTTTCTGTTAGTGAGGGGTAGAGTAAAAATCACACGAAGGAAGGACGATCCCAAGGTAAGAAGGATGGCACAAAATATTAAAGGATATCGTCATGTCGAAAGAAGATGCTTCGATGGTGGGCTGGAAGGAGGGGCGGGAGTGGGAGAGGGGCGGAATGATCAGGGGAGGAAGAGACACATAATTTCCCTCCCCCACTCCAACTCTCCAGTAGAACACGAGTAAAATATTTTTTTCTTTTTTTTTAATCCCTCTTCTCGAACGCGTCTTGTGGTTGAACCGAAGTATTTCCACGAAAAATAAACTCGTGAAAATTAAAGATGTTCTAAGCCCCTCCCCCTCACGGGATGACTTGACTCTCGTTCCACTTAAAGCGGGAAGCCTGCGGGGCCTCGAGATGTTTTCTTCTTCTTAATTTTATCCACCCGCCTACGGCTGCTCAAATCGCTGTGTCCTCCTCGAAATGCAAATTTGACAGTCAGAGACTGCGAGAAGTTTAATACGAACCAGGATTCTTAATACGGATCGTTCTAGGTCGGAGGCGGATCCAGGTGGGTCATCTAATTTCGCATGGTTTTCCTAATCACGCCTGCATCAACTTGCATTTTAACCACATTGAATGAATCAAGAAGACAAGACTTTGTAGTTCCACATAAAAATTCCTTTTTTTTATGTGGAACTACAAAGTCTTGTTTTCTTGAAGTCATGAAGCAGTTCCATAAAGTAACGCCTGAAACAATTTCTTCCACATTGAATGATTTTTTTCCACAAATTTTCTTGGAAAAAAAGGTTCAAAGCTTTAAAAGTAAAAACTCAGTCACTGTTTCAATGAGTGAATTATCATGAAGCCTCTGCCTTTAATTTCGGTAGGCTGCGTTTAATCATCTCGTTTCGGGGGAAGGACGAAGAGTTAAAATAAAAAAACTAAGAAAGTCTGAATTCATAAATACGAATAGTAAATGAGGCTGATAGAGAAACGGTGCATTTTTAACACGAATTATCCAGAATTTTTGTCTCCTCTGGATTTTTTTTTAAGTTTTAATAATCTGAATCTTATGACTTTGTCGCCTGAATGAAATATTATAGCATTTGAAGTGAGAATACCTAGTTACTCTATAATAATAGTTTGACTACATTATGACCGGGGCATCATGTTCGAAGCGTCATCATCAGGTGACCATGATGACGCTACCAATGTTGAACCCCGGGTAGCAGGTTACTAAAAATTTTCCCGTGTAAATAATCCAGTGTATTCACATTTTATGTAGAACAGGATACATAAAGTTATAACTAAAACAACAAATTTCCACGTAATATCAAACCGATGATCCGATCAAAATTTTCATGTAATTCTTCTGGTGTACTAAATAGCTGAAAGGAGTTTCTCTTTTCCGATTTCAGCAACAGAAAAATTATGGGCGGAGAAGAAATTGATATAAATTTTTCCCTGCACATATTATACTTTTTTACCAAAAACAAAGAATGAACTCTCTACTTTCAACTTAGAAAAAGGGAGAAAGTCACTGAGTAGGCAGAAGGATTAGGAAAATGAACTCGATCCACGCTTTAACATCTCATCTCATCATAAGGTCTCATCACACCACGGCACATATTCAAATATTTAAGGATCCCTTTTCATTTCCCCACCTGTATTTTGTCCCTCATTTTCCTCAAATTATACTAAATATAATTGAGTCATATTGTCTTAATTATCATGACATAATATTATCAACACATGTCCCGACCCTTCAGATGCCTAGAGGAAAAACTAATTATTTTTCCCTTAAACGGGCGGTTTTTTCCAGCTTCCCTATCAGGATAAGTTTCAAAGAAACAAAAATGAGTAGCAACGAAGAAAAGTATTTCCATTTCAAAAGAAAGGTTTGTCTTCCGCCTTAGGCCGGGTCTGTTTTCTACTATTTTCGTGAGGGACTTTCATAGGTTAATACGTGGAAAAATAATGCGTATATTTAATGCCCTTAGTAGACTTGCTTTCATATATATAGAAAGATTTTCCTATCATTTACAGGAATATAGAAAAACAGATAATATAAACCTTTGTAATGTGATTCTAAAAATGACGTTAATAATATATTGAGAAGAAAAAATACGTAATGAAGAAGTCCTAAAGAAAATCAGTGCAAGACGGATGGAGATATTGGATACCGTAAAACGAAAAATAGGAAGCTGTATTGGACATATTCTTCGAAATAACAAGTTCAATATCAATTTAATGGAAGAAAATATTAAAGATAAAAGGAGCACCGGACCTATAAGGCTAGAATATTAGAGACAAACCATGGAAGATGTTGGCGAAAAAAATCACAGGGAAACGATTGAAAAGAATGGAAGAAACTTGTGGATGCCAAAGCAACAGAGGGCTGACTTTCAGAGGTGAACACAGGAATTGAAAATATAAAACTACGATCATAATTCAATGACGATTTTTCCGTCGTTTTTGGAGACATATAAAAATAAAAATGCTGTAATTTAGTTTCATGTAATTCCCTAAAGTGATTTATAGTTTAAAATAAGGCGATTAAAATGTTCTGAAACTTATTAAAAACAAGTTTTATCCCGATTTAGTTCGCTGGTGAATCAGAAAATTTATTTCTGAACAATTCGAAGAGAATTATGAGAAACATTTTGTTCATTGAATCACGCGCAATTGTTGACGTACTGTTAGAAGTGCCAATGGATAAATTGAGGTAAAATTGAAAATGATTGTTTCAATAAAATTGTTTCGGGCTAAAAATATATAGAACATTCAAAATACACAAATATTCTATGCAAAAACATCCGCATGTTAGAGTTTATTGGAGATATCCCATTAAAACCCAGATGAATCGGTGTACGTCCAAACGATTTGTTTTGCAACTCGAAATGATATTTAACTTTCGATAGGACAATCTAATACATTTTAAAAATTTTACAGTTAACAAATATTCAATAGATGAACTACGTGTCATATTTGATAATAAAACAAATAAAACAATTCAGAGTGGAACTCCGTAGTAGTAGCCTTATGTCAACAGCGTCTTTCAATCTTTAAATGAAGCACCATTTAAATTGATTCGCGCGCATATCGTGTATCATTCAATTTTTTTCAATTATCGTAAAAAAATACACCTGCGTGATAGGAACATTCTTCCGAAATATGATCAGAATAAATAATAAAAGTAATATCTCCTCTAATTGTTGTGTGCCACTATAATGAGGCATGTGCCTCCATTGAAACCTGAAACGCGGTTGCGGAAAATGTCGTGCTCTGGAGTCGAGAGAAAACTATGATATCCATTTTTAAATCATTAAAAAATACTTCAACATAAATTATTTCCACCTTCGTTGTTTAAGACATCCGCCCTGTGTTACGGTCCCACGACTGGACGAGGTGCATTAGAGATGTAAAGCCTCCAATTTTTTGTTCTCCAGACTGGAAACACATAGAATCATGCAGTTTGTTTTAAAATGAGCGGGAATTTTTTGTTAAACCGTGACAGAGATGGCAGCACTGTACGACAGACAAAACCTCTAGCGGCAGCCGGGAGAATGAGAACTGTTTTAGATGCTTAAAATGGCGACGTTTTCGAAACATGACCAGCGTGTAATCGTTCGTGGAGTGACACGGATTGAAATTCATCGCCAGTTGAAGGAGACGTGTGGTGATGGAGTCACGGATGTGTCGAAAGTGCGTTCATGGGTGCAACAGTTTAAAGCATCATGTGACAACGAACCAAAACATTTTCGGCCTCGCACACCGACAACGTCACAGCGATTTCCCAGTGGTCAAAACAGACTTCTAAAGAAGCCTTCACCGCGGCTAAAGAATCATGGTGTCAAAAATGTGTTTGGCTGCAGGGAGATTACATCGATAAGTAAAACAAGTTTCATGGTTTCTAAGGTGAATAATTGGTAAGGAAAAATTCGGAGGTCTTATATCTTGAATGCACCACGTATCTTCAATGCGAGTAAGTGTTAATGGAAGAAGAAATAATAAAATCGAGGGTAACATTGTAAACGGGACACGCAAAATCATGAATAAGTAACGAAATATAGTAGGTGGGAAAGGGGACGATGTTATTCGAGAAAAGAAAAGTGTATTCACGTGAGTTTATGGAACGTAATATACGGAGGATGATGAAACAATAATAAACCGAGGAGTGAATGCCAATGGCGAAGCGAAATAAAAATGTCCGGAGGAAAAAGGTAAGGCAAATCGATAAATTTCCCGGAAGGGAAAAATGTGACGCGTCATAAAGGAAGGCGAAAGAAATACGAGGGGAGACGCGCTACTAATGGGAGCGAAACAGGTAAAAACGAAGTGGCGGGAATAAGTTAAGGGAACGTAATGTTGAAAACATTGGGTCAATAAAAACGGGATAATACACGCGCAGAAATGAAACGCGACGTGGGACGGAGAAGATTGTCCAAGTCCGCGACACCAAGATGGAGAGCGACGATAAAAAAAAAGACGGCGGGAAATAAAGTCGAACGTGACAGGCGGAATGGATAACAACCCCGGATGTTCGTGGGAGGGTGTGTTTCGAGGAAGGGGAACGGAGGGAAGATATTCCGTGCCATTTACACAATTCATGCGGAGGGAGTTTTATTTTCATCATATTAAGGTTCTTTTCCGTCCCAAGCAGTACAAAGCACTACCGAATGAAGCTTAATAGGGTCATAAAGTTTGAAATGGGAGATGGAAAAGTTGACACTAGCAGCACTGAACGTGGAGAACTGGACAAATAAATACCTTCGTTAAAGCCAATATGAATTAAGGACGAGCGGGGGAACAGATATACCCTAAGCATTCATCGGCAACACAGGTTTTCGATCGGAAATTTTGCCTCGTAACTTCAAGCTTACCCTGACACCTGAAAATGTCTTCATAACTTTTTAGATACTCACCATAAAATTTCCCATTGCGTGATTCTCTTATACAACCCTCAACCTACTCCACAGTTCTAGGTTTCTTTCTAACCCACTTTTTACACCCTCCCGAGACTCAAGATGTGCACACTTGACCATTATTTTCACTCTTTTAAATGTAAGTGTAGTGTTGTTGGCTCTTCGTGGGTACCTACCTAGTTCTTCGATGGTCACTCTTACCTTTCCAATTTATTTTGCAATATACTCTCCAGAACTCTTCAACCGGCCGGCTTAGCAGAGTGTGTAGCGAGCTCACCGGCTAACCCAAAGGTCGTGGGTTCGAATCCCGCCCAGGGAATGGATGGTGTGTTTGTCTCAAACTAATTTTCCTCAATGGTTGCCGTCAGAAAGGACGCACGGCCGTGAAAGTATGCCAAAACCATTTAACAAAAGCGACCCCAGAAGAAACTGCGAAAAGGTTAGGAGGACAAAAAAATGTGGCAGTCGCGTGACTGACGGCCAGAAGTGGAACCCTTGTCTTTGGCGAATTACAAAATTATGGGAAAGTGCCATTTATATTATGGTTATTTAATGATATGCGTAAATTTAGAATTATTATTGATGTAATAAATTAACCGTTTACTTTTACCATCAAATACAATTGATTATTTTTACCATATATATAACAATATATATTCATATTACACATAAAAATTAATATAGTGTTTGTAAACAATAGTTTAAACGCACGATGCGTAGACGGTTCTCGCGCATTCTCTCTCTCTTGCAGGCTACCACGTGTGCACGCAATCGGAGCACACGCTACTCGGAGTACACGTCGTCTCGCTGTTTTCCCGTTTTACTCCCCAAGTAATCGCAACCCCGAAGGTCGTATGCTCTCGCACGCACGATGCGTAGACGTCTCACGCGCATGCTCTCTCTCTCTCTCTCTTTCTCTCTCTCTCGCAGGCTACTACGTGTGCACGCAATAGGAGCACACGCTGCTCGAAGTGCTCCCCAAGTCATCGCAGACCCACATGTGCAGGCTGTATGTGCGTTCGCTCGCTTTGTGCGCACGCTGGCTGTGTGCGTACGCACTTCCTCCGTTCTTTCCCGTTTTACTCCCCATGTCAGATTTTTTGCGAAACGAGTCATAATAAATGTTCCGCTTCAAAAATTCTCCAGAAACCTATAAAAAAAGTATGAATTGACAATGAATTGACATGATCCAATCCTATCTCAACCACACACTCCGCTGCTTCCCTTGAAATCTCCAGGACCCTATTTATATTTGCGGAATGGGCGACGTATCCGGTAAATTCAAAGGAACAGAGATTTTTTAAATATTTAAAATTTATACAATCACTAAAGACCACGCAAAAGATTTAGGAAATAGTAAATGTTTGGAATTCACATTTAAGCGTCATTTGTTTCTAAGTCAAATGTGATAGGCATCATTAATTTCCTCAATAGCATTTAAACTAAAGTACAGAGCAGCTCGCAAGAAAGGAGGTCGTTGGGAAAAAGAACTGATGGACCTAGGCCTACACCTAGACCTAGGAGATAGGAGATTCATTAACTCATCACTACTCACTCATCCGCGTACTTTAAAGTGAGCAGCGAGGAGGAGTGCAGTCAGATACTTTCGCTCTGATATTTTCTTTGCGCTCAGCAATCCATTATACCAAAAACTTATCAGTATATTAAAAAAATCGCCCCTTGTTTGAAACTCTCAACTGCCGTTCAGTATCGCTGAGACCCATTCAACAAAGTTACTCGACATCTTCCAATACACTCAAGGATGACCCCGTAGATGACTTGACCTTCAATCCATATCCCAAAAAAATGGCCCACTCTGTCACAAAGGCCGTCAGGGGAAGCAGGGGTGGGCGAGCGACCCTGCTTCCAATAAGGCAGTCCACCCTCTAACCCTATATCCCTACTCATATATTTTCGGGCATCATTCCGGAAGTTGTGGAGTACATGCTGGGTCCTGAAGGACATTTATTACAAGAAGGGTGATAAAATGGTTTCTTTAGGTTTCGGACGATATAAATCGTCTCTATCAGAACAAAAAGTCAAAGGAACAAATTAATACAATCATGAAAGAATAAGATTCCGAACAGCAAAGTAGGAAAGTATAACACTAGGAGGGAATAAGTTGTAATAGACGAAAAACTATAATCATTTTGGTTTCACCTTGGAATAAAATGAAGCAAGGGTATTAAAAGAAAAATTGCGTCACGAAAAGATGCCTTTGAAAAATGGAGATGAAGGCAAGCGTAGGGAAAATGTTAGTGAAACCTCTCATGTGGAGTGAAAGTTGTCCGTTTACGAAAGTGTCATAGCAGAAGAATGATGAGCTCAGATGGGAGACTTTTGAGGCGTGGGTTTGGCGAAGGATGATAAACGTAAAGTGGACAGAAAGGAACACGAACGAAGAAACGCGTGGAATGGTAGGGGTGGAGGGGTAGTTTTATTGGGTGAATTCGAAGTGGTATGGATCGTGCAGAATAAATTTCATCATGTGGAATACAAAGTTTCTTTTTTTTCAATTCACTATGGAGAAATTCCACCGAGTAAATTCCCGAAACAACTACGTTTTTATATTTAATCTCTTTTACCTCTATCTATTTTTTCTCTTGAATTTTACATAGCACAAACGTTTTTTATAGATGACGCTTGGCAATTACGCATCAAGATGAGAAGGGTGGAAATTGCAATAGATTCAGACGATGTCGCTTACTCTGAAACTGCACGAATAATACAAATTATGAGCCTAGAAATAAATTTCAAGAAACCCGAGTATTTGGTCCTGGTAACCAAAGGAAAATATTTGGTTATTTAAGGGAGCATCATTAAAATGGTCCGCCTGTAAAATAATATAGCTGAGTCGTGAAAATTCCAATCCCGCATCGCTCTAATATTCTTGATATATAATAAGGGGGAGTCACTTGACATATAATATCTATGTGCACGAGAATAAATATGTACACACTGACACAACACGAAGTTTATTTTTCGTCTTAAGCTTCTCCCAGTTTAATCTGAGGTCGCTTTTTTTAACTTGTTTTGGCATAGTTTTAAGTTCTCATTCCCTTGGCGACGCCAACCGTTAAGGGAAATTAGTTTGAGAAAAATACAAGAGCCATGCCCTGAGCGGGATTCGAAGCCGCTACCTATGGTTTAGCAGGTGAGGGAGCTACCAACTCGCCTAACCCGACCAGCACGAACACAATGCATATAAAATACAAATAAATAAAGGCGAAGGAGTAAAATGGTGGGAATAGCAATGCGAATGCAATGAAAGGTTAAAGAGTTAGGGAGAGATGGGCAGGTGTGTACTTAGGTACGGAGCCTCGGTGGCGGCTGGGTAACGTCCTCGTCTGCCAACCCGGAGGTTGAGGGTTCAAATCCCGACTAGGTGGATTTTTAAATCTCCACCTAGGGAATGGGTGTGTGTGTTTCGTCCTTGTTCTCAAAAATCACGTAGTGCCCACTGTAATTGGCCTACGAGTGCTGTTTTTGGGCGATTGAAAATAAATTTAATTTAATTTAAATTTAAATTAAGACATCCTTGACTTCACTTACTTCCCAACCCTATCAACGTCCACTTCAGGGACACAGGAGTCTATGGGTCGGCCGCCGCTTCCGGCCGGGGGGAAACGAGGGCGAATCTTCGGAGACGATCAAGGGTGGAGGCATGGGGTGGGGACAGTTTTTCTCG
>WURS02078444.1:0-10255 GCA_011762765.2 Rhinocypha anisoptera | reverse complement strand
TATTTTTTTACACTCGCCCACAAACAGCACTAAGAGACCAATTACTGTAGTCACCACAACATTTTTAGTAACAATAACGGAACACACACATCCATGCCCTAGGTGGAGATAGAAAAATCCACCTAGTCGGGATTCAAACTCGCGACCTCCGGGTTGGCAGACGAGGATGCTACCCCGCCGCCACCGATGCCGGCGAAATATGAGTTTGATACAAGCAAACATTCCCCCATGCCCTGGGCGTGATTCGAACCTTTGTGTTAGCTGGCGAGCTAACACAGCTGGTCGGTTTAGCGCAAACAGGCCAGCTGTGAAATGAAAATAATATAGACAATAGAGTTTTACTTTCCCACGCCTCAAAAGGCATTTAAGTAACATGATTAAAAGAAAATTCTAACATTGCATGGGTGACAAATAATTCGGTTATGGCAGCTGAATGGAAACCCGAGACGCCATATCATCCCTCCAGCCGAATAAGAAAGTGTAACATTCATTCACCTGGTGAAAGCTTCAATATAGTTGATTGGGAATTGGTGTTAAAGTACATGAAGAATTTAGGAGATTTTATCGGAGAGACAGAATATTAATTTTTAAGCTGTACCAAAATCTAAATACAAAAATGCGAATGCAATCGAAGCAAAGGTACGGAAATTTGTGATACAGTGGTATTCGCTCTCTCTCTCTCTCTCTCTCTATTTAAACTATGCACTGAAGAAAGTATAACCGATTTTCGAATACTTAAAAGTCTATGTTTTTTTGACCTGGTATCCCACCTGACGATTGATTGTTAGTATATTTAATGAAATTCACTTTCATCGCCCACTCCTTTTTTATTATATACATAGTTACTATATGTATTCCACAAAACCATCGGTTGTTCTTTCGTTAACGAATACTCTTCATCTATAAATTTTGAAAATAAATATGCACAAAAGTTCGTTAAAAATTTATCTGGAAGGAAATATAAACACTGCGTTTTCACTGAAAAAGATTTTTTTTATTTTCAGTATTTTCGCTACACATTAGCATCATCAGTGTAATTCTAATCTGTAGCGAAACTATTTGAAAATAAAAAAAATCTATTTTCTATGAAAACGCAATGTGTGTTTATATTTCCTTAAAATAATGGAATTCAACAAAGTCTCGGCCTCAACTGTAACTCGTAAAAAATTTTACCTATCCGCCAGCGTAGTTATGCAACATACTCGTTATTTTTCTTAACTCATTATTATATTCATATATATCTTAATCTATTTCTTAAACATAATTTCAAAATTTTTTTCTTCAAATTCTATTTATTTAATTAATATATGGCATTAATTTTAAATTATTTTTTAATTGATAATGTATTAAATCATTGCGGAAATTTTATGCATATATTTGAAATGAAACGTAACAGGATAAGCTTAAACATTTACTTTAGTTGGTGCGAAGCCTTGACTTTTTCTCTTTAAGAGCAGGTACAAGAGCCAAGATAAAACACCTTGGCTTTATTCCACCGCTCCTAATTATGGCAAACGTTTAATATTCACATGTCATACCAATTGAATAACTAAAATGAACCTTGTATCTGCATCGCGCCTATTTTATAAAGTATAGGAATTTAAATCTAATAGAAAGTATTACGAAATCTGGCTACATGTGCTATCGTTATATGAAATATGTTAAATATAAATCTAGTTAATAACGTTAAGACTATATTTCATCGAAAAAATTACTTTAATTTTACCAATTTTTTATTGTATAATACAAAAATATTTGTTTCATAGTTTATTTTTATTTGGAAACCAAATCGCTTTTCGTATTTCTGAGATATATTTTTTCAAGTGAATTTTTATTACGCTATCATATACCACCATCTATCTGTTTTAAGGCGAGGGAAGCTTTCATAGTATAAAGTATGAGCTGATCTAACACTCAATTCAAGGACGTGCGAGATCCATACATCAGGACAAGGGTGCTACCTTATTTGCATGTGCTACCTGCCACAGTTTCCCAAAAAGATCTGACACCAACAAAATATCTCAGTTGGGGGCGATTGGAGAATTTGGGACATGCTCCAATAATCAAGCGCTTCTATTACTCCTTTACCCACTATAAAAAGTAAGATTTTATTAGTAGATAGTGGGATTAGATGTTATATAAATCCCATTAAATATAGTTCTGATAAAACAATATAATACATATGATGGCGATTATCATCGAAGCCGGTTGTGCTCTCTTTAATTTGGTCGAAAAGTACTAAGTAAATATTATTAATAATAAGTCTATATTGATTTATTACGGATATCCGCCAAGTTACGGAGTCGTCAGTGAATTCTATAGTTCTTATCTGTAACAATAGGCGACATTTTGCTATCCGTGATTTCAGCTTAAGGTGAAGGACCAATAGTCACCAAGTTAAACCCTGGGGCATACCCCTAGACATCCTGGTGACAGCAAACATTAATAATTTTTTGCATGAAAAATAACTCTAAAAGGGAAGTAACCAGCATTTGGACGGATAGGTGTTTCTGTACATGTGTGTTTCTGTAAATTTATCTTTCTACGCGTTTCGTACGAACCTTTGCCATTCGAATTATCTTTCGTGCATACAATTATACTCGTATCTTCAATAAAGGTTTTTTTGCAGGAATATCTAAAGCATTGGAAGTAGGAGAGGCGATTGCTGCGAGAAATCCGATGAAGGCAGGAAAGTTGGATGAAAGGGATATTCATGAAGCATATTGTTCTTAATGGTTTTGATAAGAAGGTAGAATGTTGGGTAAGCGAGGTAGTGGTAAGATGATGATAGGGATTTTGATAGAATTATAGGTGGTGGGAAGTCCGCAGGTTTGAAGAGGGATTACGTTAAGACGTAGCGGGAAAATCTAACCTGTGACTCATCACAAACATACATTAACCAGAGATTACCATTCACTCAATAAAGATCTTTTTACAGGAATATCTGAAGCATTAGAAGGAACTTCAGGAATAATTCAGAACTTATTTCAATATCATTTGATCATATCTTGCTTGATGTTGATGCATTGTGAAAGTGATGGGTGAAAGACTTTAGATATACTTAAACCAAATGTCATGATCATGACATTTTGGTGTGCTTAATACTACTTTCATGTTGACGATGAAATAAAGAATAGCAAATGAATCAAAGATTATTTATTTCCAGATACTGACACTATCAGCTGTTACATCAGCATCAGTTTTCAACAGTCTGGGGGCATTACTGCAGGGAAACAACCCCCGAGCCCTCGACGATCTTCCTCTAGACCACCTTGCCAGGCACGTCGTAGATCAGCATTGTCTCGTACGGGTTGTGTGAGGTCAGCACCTTGTATCCGTCGTAGAGAGGGGTCATCTTGAGTCCCCTGGACGTCCCCGTGTTGGAGAAGGCGGCGGCGTGGGAGGCGATCAGAGTCTTCCACAGTCCCCTGCCCAGCACCAGTTCGAGGTTGTCGACGCCCGAGGGAATGTTCAGGTTCTCAGCGGAGAAGAGGAACGCCATCTTCTCGGCTCCCGTGTCCGCCACGCTCGACTTCTCGAAGGCGTCGTTGCGGCACAGGGCCACGGGCTTGGGACTCTCCACGTGCGGGACGTAGAAGTCGGATATGATGCTGCAGCGGAAGAAGATCTTGTCCGTCTCCTCGGCGGGGACCCCGTTGACGATGTTCTTGAACTCGAAGGCTGGCAGTCCCTTGGCGACGGTGGGTGTCGTGGGCAGCAGGAGGCCATTGATGTGTGTGAAGGTCGTCCCGACGCTTCCGATCCGGATCACCTGCTCGTTGGTGCCGACTGCCGCTAAAGGAGACGATGAGTTATTTTATCACGTAAAGCGGCCATCATAGTCAATATCTACATGTGTGCTACTACTGCAGCAATTTAGTACTTGTAAAGATTATATCACTTGTGGAATCGGGTCAGGTATATCAGTCATGAGAAGCAAAATGTGTTAACGTTTTTTTGATTCCCCTGACATTCCCCTCTAGTGTACGTGTAACGAGTTAGTAGGAAAACAGAAGTCGACCCATTCGTGATTTCTCTAAGTGCGAGTATTTAAGCTATTTATATTATGTAGCTGAACATAATTTTTATTTATTTTTGAACGGGCTTCATTTGCATGTTGTTGATTTTATCCGAGGCATCTCACATATCTGGTGTAACTTTAATGCTTTGAATTATGACTGGGATGAATAATACATTAAAATGAAAAAAGGTATTTTACTTTTAGGAAGAGAATAAAAATGAGGAAATACACCTTAAAAAAAGAAATATTCGTAAATGATTTACTATATCACACTGGAAGGAATTCCAATGACGACAGCCTATTTTCATCGGGCCTGTAAAGGGATGTCTCTATTAATCATCACTAAATTTTTAAATAAATAGCAAATAGAAGATTTTATTTCAACCTATATTATTGAGGATGTCACACCTGAAATTGATCCAGAGATGAACATAACAGAGAAAAACTCAAACTTCTCATTTAATAACAAAACCATTTAATGTATTCTTAATTTTTACAGTAGAGGTTGCGATTTTCGTGTGGTGCGTTAAAGTTGTTCACTCTGAGAAATCTCACCTTTTTCAGCCATTACCGCCGCGGCGACGCTTAAAATCAATACAGCCCTCAGCATGTTGGACCTCAGCTTATTCCTTTTTCGTAAGATTCTAAGACAAAATGTGCTCTTCTTTCATGAATGCTGTGTATTTATACTGACGAGGAGACTAGTCTAAATCCGAACAAAACATGCTGGCTCACTCAGATAATTTAATGCCTATTTTCTGTCCTCACAAATACGCCTAAAGTAAGGAATTCCTGGAACACCTCCCTTAGAGATCTCCTCCAACAACGACGGAGAAAACAAAAGTAGTCAGAAGGCCATTAGGAGTTTATTTATATTTTACAAAAAGGCTAATTTCAAAATGTACACATGAACAATAACGATCACCATAATTGTCACAGAGCACGCCAAAATACACTGCTCACACTAATTTCCCCGTAATTTATGGCGTCTCCAAACATTTTTATTCAGAAAAATTAAATTGCACACAACCGTCGAGAGATATATTTCGAGTATAAGTTAGCTATTTTTTAAGGAGCCATTTGAGTTCTGGTATTTATTTAACAAGAAATATTACCATTCGGCTAGGATTAAAAACTAAATCAACAATTTTAATGGAAATAAAAATGTGAGTATCGCAGAGTATTTTTTTAAATATTAAAATCTCGGTTGTGTAAAGCTTGCTTTATGTGGAAGTATACATACCCGAAAATACTCTATGCTATCCACCCAAAAGTATTTACTAAAGAAGGTGGCCAACTTATAGAATGGTATCCTATTTGTTTTCTGGTTCCATTGAAACTTGACCAATTTAGGTGGCCAGGTTAGAGAGGTGGCCGCCGTGGAAGGTTTTACTGTATTCATAATAGTTTTCTGCCAAAGGGCAGGCCTTCACATGACAACCCTCGATGCTACTCTGTCATGGGCAAAATATTTCATTTCATTCATCTTCCTTCAAACCAAACAGTTACGTACCCTTTTAACCATTTATGGCATTTGTCTCTTTTAAAAAATTCCTTCCAGAACGTCCACGGAAATTGTAGTCATGAATGAAACAAATGTTCATTATTTTCACACTTTCACCTATAATGCCGTTGACTTTACGCAGAATTTTATCGAGTCCATTTCACATTTTTTATAATGTAATATCCTTTTTAACTAATATTATTATGACTAGTTAACAAATTAATTTGCGCGTAACACGTTATTTTGTTTAACTCAATAATACACTGAAGATTGGCGTAGATTAATAAATAAATATTTTGTATCCTTCGTAAATAAAATAAAATTGAATGATTATTCTCTTCCCTATTTAGAATATTTGGTGCTCATTTTGATTGAATATAATGTTTTCACAGTCATAAGTAGTACTTTAACTGTTATGAAACATCAAATATTACAACGGAGATTTGAGAAAACCGAAGAAAACTATAAACCAAAATATTACGCCAAAAAAGAGCTATTAAAATTGTTTGGAATTAATCGAAAATTTATTGTAAATTTATTATTTAACCCCGTGCTACAGAGTAAAATACTTTTTCATGGAATACAATTTTAATGAGTCTTCTCTATCACCTCTCCATTTCAAAAAGGATTCTTTCGAATTAACATGATATTTAGGGCTGAAACAGTTCCTAAAAAGATACATAAAAACAGATAAACCGGGATCTAATATGGAGGAATTCAACAGTTCTAATAAAATAAAAGTCGAACTAAATATCAGTATCTAACAAACTCGCGGAGCAGAACTTCTGAAAAAAATTAATACAAACCAAGATAGGAAGATATTTACCTCTAGACAAAATTCTGAAGTTTTGAGTGGCTTAAGTGGGCAAAATGGTTTCTTGCGTCTCGACAAGAGCTGACCTAACATAAGTTTCACAGAGGACATCTATATACAGACGGAAGAGCCGCGCGAAACAATTTCCTATTACGTCATAATAAAATCGCCGAGGATGAATTAGATGGACTACATGTCATACAAATGCGTAAATAAAACTTCTCATGGAGAAACTTTAAGCATCTGATTACAAAAACACGACGATTTGTAAACTCACAAAAATAATTATATCATTACGGCTTAGGCTTCATGACAGAGAGATCTTTAGGTGTCGTTGTCGCTATGCGATGAAACATCGGTCGTAATAATAAAATTATTTTTATGTGGAACTAGAGAGTGTTTTGTTTCTCTAATCGTGAAGCAGTTCCACAAAGTTAAGCCGGAAGGAAGCCATTTCCTACATCTAAGCATCTGGTTAACGTCATAGAGCGGAATGAGTACATTTTAAATGTTTTTCTATTTTTTTATGGCGCTTTGTCCTTACATAGACATTGTTAGAAATTCATATATAATACATAACTGTGTGTGGCGAGTTCATCATCGAAAAAATTATCACATCTGGAAAATGATGATTGAGCTTCACAACTCCTCCTACCCCATCGCCCTGAAGGGAAAGAAAGGGTATAGTCCTCGTGGCTTAGACAAACACCAGTCCCAGTCCCAATCCCTGGAGTTCACAAAGCAGTCAGTCCACAGTATCCGCTACTTCAGGCGTGGTCCCCGAGAACAGTGGTGCCGATTGAGGTCCCCGGCAGGGTGACGAGGTTGTTGACAACGTCCCTCTCCAGCATCAGCTCCACTTCGCTCTCCCCCGCTGAAGTGCTGATGCCCTCGGTGGTGAACAGGAAGGACATCCTCTCCAGGACACCGTTCCTCTCGAACTCGTCGCTGCTGCAGAACATGGCCGTCGTGCCGACTGTCGTCACGTACGAATCGTCCAGCACGTTGCATCGGAAGGTGAAAAATTCCCCGGGGACATCGGCTCCCTCCTCGGGGGTCGTCCTGAAGACGAAGGCGGGCAAACCTCCCCTACCGACGCTGGATACCAGGGAGCCCCGCAGGTCGACGTGGGTGATTCCAACGCTCCCAAAATTGGCCGTCACAACCGGGTAGATGCCTGAGGAGACAACTTTCAGATAAGGACTTCTCAACGCTTGTTTTAAACAGGGTTAGGAACTGACGGATCACTCTCGGTTTAAGGACGGGGACCGACAGAATTGGAGGGGAGGGATGTCCAAAAGGAATGGGGTGAGAAAAGAGATGTCGATATCTCTTTAAGCTCTATAACCCTAGCAGGACCATGTACGAAGGAAAGACCTTTCTTGGTTCAATGAGACACTGAAGAGACATGTGGGAAGTTACTCCAGATGGAAATGTGCTTGTGAACACTCTTCGTTCAAAAAAAACGATTACTTAATGTTTTAACGATTGAGGAGATTAATACAATTCTCACTTCAATAATTTGTATATTTCCACAAAACTAAACAGTACATTACCGCCTTCAATGATTATGGTCATCATCAAGCTCTGTTTAATATTGTGGAAATAAATTAAGTCTTGAAGTTGATGCTGTTTTAATATGGAATTCGACCAAATTACTTCAGTGAATTCTATTCTCAGTGCACGTTTATCTGAGAATATTATTTATGATCTGTGGTTCAAGTTTCGAGTTACTTATAATTAAATCGAATCAATGAGCTAGTGAAAACCAACAGGTCTTGAGGAACTAAGTTCCTGAGTTTTGGAGGAAATATTGCTTTCACTGTCTAGGATATAATTATTGTTCTGTTGGATTTTAAGGTTTCCTACTAGTTACCTGAAATCATGACCTGGCGAAACGGCCGTCTAACGAGATGAAACATCATGGAAAAAGCTCCGGAAAACTTTCCCTACTCGTCATTAAAGTGATCGTAAATTTATATTGATTAATTCACCAGAATATTCAATGGAAAAATTAATTATTTATTTTCATAACTTAACATGCAGCCATTTTATTGTCCACAAAAAAAGAGAGGGACTCAAGTCGGTATGATACAATTATGAAACTAATAAATATATGAATAAAATCATATGTAGATTGATATCCTTTGTAATTATAAAAAAAAAATTTTGTGCATATATTTCGCTTAGGAATGGCAGTTATTTTGGAAAAGTATTAGGTGAAGATGCTCCGGAAAATAATCGAATATCTTTCATGCAGAACCCATGATTTTGTCAATTGCAAGATGGAACAAAATGGATAATACTCTCAGTAGATCTTATATTTGAAATGTCACTCACTTTCCTCGCATAATGCTGCACCAGTCAATCCAAGAATTAGAATAGCCTTCCACATCTTTGAGATCTCTTTGGTAACTTCTCTCGCAAGTAGTGCTTTGCGATGTATTTCTCGTTGTCCTTTTGTATTTCGCTTATATATGCTCTGGCGTAAACCTGGAAGCGGTCACAACAAATTCTGTTAAAAAAATACCTGTGATACGCGATGGAATTTAGCCATCGAGTATCTCTCATTATAGTGACAATTAGTTTTTACTCACTAAGATAAAAATCCATCAACTTTTTGACTCGCTTGTCTGTCTCAGGAAATGTGTCTTGCTCTTAATTTCCGTAACTATTAGCCCGGGAGTGAAGCATTCCTAAATACTTTTCTGTAAGTAAATAGGCATTAAAATCAACTCCAAACGATTTAGCAAAAATAAATTTAAAAAAAATGTGGCCAAATATAAAATTGCTAAATTTTTAACATGTAATGATAAACTGAAAAATTAAGGAAAACCTTTTTTTAAATCTGTCAATATGCGAAGTCATGACATTGAAATTTCACCTGTGAAATTTAACTACAATCAGTTTCCAAATATTTGTAGATAATCATATATTCCAAAATAGTTAGAAAGGTGGATAAAATTTCATATGTTCATTCTATATACATAATCCTCTTTCCCGTTGTTTGTAAAACTAGGGATTTTCCCTAGTTTCCTTAGGCACTTATTTGTATACAAGGTTCTGAGAATCTATTTCAGAGGTCGGATCTATCGGAGGTCTTAATAATAAGCCATGTCTCTTTAAATTAAAATTAAGAATAAAACAGAATATCCCACTTCCGAAACCAAAATTAGAACTACGTAAACATTCTTATTGCTATATAGGCCCAAAAATTCTTAATCACCTTCCTAAAAATATACTTAGTGAACAGAAAGAGGGTAAATTTTTAAGACTTTTAAAATATTGGCTATTCTCTCACAATAATATTGAAGAATACTTAATAACGATTGTTTAGGTATCGGAACTAATACTGGTGGACTTCCATACATAATTATCTTTGTATATATGCCTGTATTTAAATCGCGATACTTCTGTTTAATTTTGTATGACTCTTGTTCTCTCTATTTGTATCTGCACGATCTCTATTTACTAAATTGTTCATATGTGCTTATATGATATGTTATTAATAGTATTGCTTCCGAGTTAGCCTGGTGGGTAGCGCGCTCGACAGCTAACCCCCAGGTCGCGGTTTCGAATCCCGCCCAGGCCTTGGATGTTGTGTTTGTCCAGATGGGTTTTTCTATGAATTGAAGAGGTGCGAAAAGACCGTAGCCGTCGAAGCACCCTATAAACAAATATACTACTACTATAATTCCTTCTCTTTACTTGTTTTCACTCAATTTCTCTATCAGTACGGATTGTAAGCTTTTGTAAAAGAATTTTTTGTTTGCAAAAAACTTCACAATGTTTACGGTACTCATATATGGAATTTCTGTATGTTATTAAAAGAAATTTCTCCTTATATTAATACCTGTAATGAGCCTGATTAAACTGAATACTTTTGTAAGCGTTGGTGGATAAGAACACAATTATA
>WURS02078433.1:0-10255 GCA_011762765.2 Rhinocypha anisoptera | reverse complement strand
TGATTGTGATAACATAAGGCAATTATGACTCAATTTAGGAATATTTATATATTCACAATTACCGAATTAGAATTACCCCAAAATAAAATTTTTTCCTGTTCTGAATTAACTAAAAACTAACTTATTGTTTATACTACCACATTGGCAGTAGGTACCAAATACAAATCAATGACAATCTTAATGAGTTTTGTATTTGTTGCTGTCTACAAACTGAAGTAAAAATTTTTAAATCTTTCATAAGTAGTATAAACTAATTCTGTCAGTTGTTATAATGTCTATGCTAAGGTAATTTTTCTCTCCTGCTCTATCCTCAGTTTATGAATGCACAAAACAATTTCCTTTGCTCTACTTTTTTAGAAACATGGGAGAAACTATGCTGACTCTTCGTCCATATTTGTGAATTTAAGTAAAGAAGAAGTTGTTTGATGCAGTAACTTTCACCAACATTACAGTGCTACAGGAGAAGAGTCACCATAATACACCTGTATACAATTATGAATACCCTATAAATAAATGTTTTACTGTGAACTCTAAATATTATCAACAATAAATGAACAATTACATCCTATTTTATGAATGCTAAAAATTGCATGTGCCTGAAGATTATATAAAAATAAATTACACCATCCTCAGAAACACAGTCAGCCTTTCATTTGCTGATAATGCTAGTCAAAAGCATGTATTAAATCCATCTTCATCGCCACACAAATCCTTAAAGAGTGTGGCAAGCTCTCCTGAAGTATTTTTAGATTTTGGAATATCATGGATTCAAAATTTTCTCTTTTGCCACCTCCGCTTTCCTTCTTCTTCACAAGCAAAATCTTCAATCCTTTGAATTTCTAATCCAAGATTTCAATCTTGTTCATCCATAATATCAAATAATTTTTTGTTGTGTGTGAAATGTGTTTTTATATGTGTGAAAAAAATTAATAATTGTGTGGAAGGGGTTGGCACACAAAATTTGGCCAGTAAGAAGAAAATAAACCTCTATAAGTACTATATAAGTCTAGTAGTATTGCAGGATGGGATTTTCAAATGGGTTCATCAATCTCAGGGCAAACGATGCAAGAGGGATACTAATAAGTCCAACTTT
This sequence comes from Rhinocypha anisoptera, assembly GCA_011762765.2. Lineage (NCBI taxonomy): Eukaryota > Metazoa > Arthropoda > Insecta > Odonata > Chlorocyphidae > Rhinocypha > Rhinocypha anisoptera. The sequence goes on along the minus strand of WURS02078433.1, from coordinate 9,162 downwards.
GCGGGTGGGTATCTAAATTGATCAATATTAAATTCTAAAAAGTAAGGTGAAATTAAATTTTTCTATTGAATATGACCAAATTCTTTTACCTTTTAAGACCAAAATTCTTGAGGTCCTTAACACAGAAGGTAGATTCAAACCCCTGATGTCGACCATGTTAGCCTGGTGGGTAGCGCCAACACCACCTAGAGTAAAAAACTCTACTCGGTAACCTCTACGCTCTCCGGCTAACCCAAAGGTCGAGGGTTCGAATCACACCCAGATGGGTTTTTAACATGATTTGAAGAGATGCGGAATGACCATAGCCTCGAAGCACCCTATAAACATATATACTACTAAATCCCTGTGGCATACCATGTGATAAACCATTAATCAGTTTGCCGTTTATTTTAGGAACTCTATCCATAAACTATAATTCCAATTGACAGCTTATGATGATGATAGCAGACAAATATTTTGGAAGAGCTCAAGAGATTTCAATACAAGAAACTATTATTTACACTTATTTGTCTAATTTCAGAAAATTTGCAAGCCTTAAGAAGTTTGAATTTTGACCCAGAGGGCGGAAAAATGAGCAGCGAAACGCGATTTGCCACTTTCCACTGAATTCACCATGCCGGGATTTTAGATTTAGTAGTTTTGTTAACGTATATATGGTTAAAAAGTTAATACAATAGGAAAGAAATGGAGTATTAGTATTTATTTTGGTATCAGTATGATATCGCAATTTTAACGGCTCTTAAAAAGGAAGTTCACTTGCGGGTAATAATTTTCGAGTTCCTATCTACAACTTTTATTATGTTGCGGAAACGGTGTCATTCATTTGAAGATGATTTGTCTCCCCAATTAAAAACCCATGTGGGAGAAAAAGAAATCAACTCTGGGGTCAATAAGGATCAAAACATGAAAGCTGTCTACGGTAACTGTTTGCTTCTCTTGTCAATTGGCATTGTCTTATTCGAATTTTAATTCCTAATTATTGTGAACGGACGTTTTGTCGTAGCCAAAACCTTGGACATGTTATTTAAGGCCTCTCCGAAGAAAATGGGCAAAGAATCCACAGTAATAGCTATGCAAAATGTAAATGAATCCACTGGGAGATATAAACAAATGTTTTTGGATAGTAATTGTAAGCTTCAGTTTCATGGCAACATAAAGGTAATTATGGTTCTAATGTGAGCATGATTTTGTACTCTTGATTGCTATGGACCTGTATATAATACAAATGTTCTTTTTCAGGAGAGCCAGTTAAATTGTGTGTGTGAATTTTGTAGTGTTCCTTGTTCTCTTCAGAAATGTACATTTTGTGAAAGGTCTCTTTGTGAAACGTGTAAATATGCATGTAGAAGATGTGAAAAATACTTTTGTACATCATGCATATTCTCCGTGTAAGTTAAATTCTGATATTTTGTTGTGTTACTCTGACCACTACCAGTAATACCTGCAAGAGTATAATTGACTGTTTGGTCTTTCAGGTTCGAAGGCAACGACGAATTTACTATATGTCAATCCTGTTACTGAAGAGATGCTATTTTGTTTGGATTTAATTAACGAATTTCCATACACGATAACTTCATAACTATTGGGAGTATATCAACAAACACGACTTTATATGTGTAGTGTTGTTTCTCCACTTTAATGCGGCTGTGTGCTAATGAAAGGTATTTTCCTAGTGGCATTAAGGGAATGGGGATGCAATTTAAAGCATGTATTATCGTAAGATTCCAGTGAAATTCTGTGATTACGGTAACAAAAGACTACTTTTAAACTTTGTTTCGACCTTTGTGAAAAATTGTATCATTGAGTAATATATCACGTTTTTCTGAAATGTTTTATCTTCATTTTTTCTGTTGAACATTCTGATCTATCGACATTCTTGCTTAAAAGTAGACTCTAATAGTGAAAACATTTGTGTCCTAGCTTTTCTGACCAAGCTTACCTTATGATCTTTTTGCCTTCAAATCAATGGATATCAGTTAAAGCATGGATAACACTAAGATTATTAGACCCATCCTCTTCTCTCCGGATGTTTTTTTTGTTTTATCCCCAAAAAGTTGAGAAATGTAGTAAGATCATAACGATCAATTCCTATTAATTGGTGTTGGCAGATAATTAAATCAACAATGGCACTCGTTTAATGAATCGTGTGTCGAAGAAAATTATTAAAAAATTATAACAAGAAATTGTATGTATCTGTTATCAACTTATAACCAATGGCTCTTTGATATTGAAGATTTTGCACTCCCATAGAACTTACAAAATGACTGTGAAAAAGAAGTGAGAAAAAAGAAAATTGGTGACAAGGAAGTGGAAGGACTATGGAGTGTGAAAAATGGTGACAAGGCTTTAGCCTTGGGTTACTTAGTCAAGTTTTTGGTGTATGAATACCTACTGCTAAGCCATACTTAAACGTATAAAATTTTCCTCTAAAATATTTGAGTTAATACTTCCTTATCAGACTGTGAAAAACCAAATCCAAAATTTGCTGTGTATAAGAGCCTTTTCTGTAAAATTAACCGTAGAAGGCATAATTTAGAGTATTGACACTTTTAATGCCAAGCATCATCTTCAGGTGAAGATAAAACGCCAAGGGTTAAAAAAGCTAGAGTATTCAATTAAATAATGATAGCTGCTAATATTACTCCTCGTGGATAATAAATTAACATTTCATACCTATCTGATGGTGTTTTTATAGTTTAATCACAGATTTAAAATAAGTTCCTCGTGGGTAACTAATGATCACATATCCGATCGGTAGAATGACAAAACAATATATACTTCGGGGTATGAGGATCACAGGATGATATAATACAACCCACAGCCGCCGAATAAAACCCAAGTGGCACTTACGAAAGCTTAGCTTTTATAAACTTGTGACCACAGTCTACAGGTATATACGGTCTACATTTCTTTCTTCCTTGATGTAGTCAGAGAATTCGTTTTCTCTGAGCTCTGTTAAGCTTACCTCGTAGTTAAATTGTTTGCATACCTACTAGATAAAAAGACATCCATTACGTCATAGTACGAGTTTTTCACAATCGTAATAGTTTCCATTGGTTACGCTAAAAAACTAAACACTATGCTATTGGTATCGACACAGTGCCGATTGGTACCGATTTCACTCTATCGATCTGTGCGCGGTATCGTAACTACTTTTGAATTCCTGTCACATGTTAAATATTTTGGAGATGCACTTTTCATGTAGAGATAGTATTTATATCAGTCCTTATGCCCTTATATCTAAACTACTTGGTTGTAAAAGCTTTCAGCGCGAGGAGCAAGTATTGCATTTCCTCCTCTTGGCTGTGAGAGCAACAGTTCGCCGTAGTAGTACTTATTCATTACTTTGATAAACGATTGTTTTGAAATACATAGACGTAGATTACGGTGTATATTATAGTTGATTAGTGGAGTTTAAGTTTCTTTGTCAAATATTTTCGGGGTTGAAAACTTTTGAACTCCCTAACCTGTAATGACGGACTATAGGATAGAATGGCTTAAGGAGAGGGTTAGGACTTATTTTGATTTGGAGGATGACTTGTTGTTCCAAGATTTATTGGGATCTCAAAAAGGAGAATTTCGTAAAAATCTTTCTGGCTTCTTAGAGAATACTTTTGATGCCCCTATGACGCCAGGAAAGGGATGCCTTGTCATTTTCAGAAACATGTTGGAAAGGATGGTCGAAAAAGAAATACTTGTTCCAGAGGAAGGTATGATTTTTCAATACGTTTGGAGAAAATTATGCGTTTTAATAATAGAGCAGTAACATTTTTTTCATGCTTATGATCAGTGGAATGAAAAAATATTTAAATTTTGTCTATCGGTGGACTCATGTAGAAATTTTCATTACCTAGGATATGTTTGCATAGCCACCAGATAAAACATTACTTTTCATTTTTTGACTTTGCTTTTACTAAGAATTGACTACATAGGCGTAAAGAGTAGCTATAATCTCTATGTTATCGTGTTAGATTTTTTTTACATAAATTTAGTGACAATTTCACAATTGAATGATTTATGTTATAATTGTTATTATATCAGCTACCGACATAAGCCAGCCGATCACAGTGGATGAGTCATCAGGTACAGAGTCTCCATCTCCTACCAGGAAAAAGAAAAAGAAAGGAAAGAAAAAAGGTCGTTCCAAAAAGGGCTCACCTGGAGGAAGTCCCAGGAAAAAGAAAAAAGGAAGCCCACGGAAAGGGAGCTCTTCAGGTAGCAGTCCCCGTAAAAGGAAACATGATGGCTCCGAAAAAGAAAGTTCTCCTGGCAGTAGTCCTGAGAAGAGAAAAGGAGGCTCTGAGAAAGATAGTTCTCCTGATAGTAGTCCTGAGAAAAAGAGAAAACAGGACTCAGATAATGACAGCTCACGAGCAAGCAGTCCAAAGAAAAAAGGAAAGAAAAAAGGGAAAGGTAGTCCTAGAAAAGGTGGCCAGAAAAGGAAGGGAACAAAAGGAAGGAGGAGTCCAAGAACAGGTGAAAATGCTTATCAAAAGTATTTGAAAGGGTGAAAATTATATTTGTTCGTTGATGACTGTCAGGAAGTCTCTATTGTATTCAGGAAGTTTTATGGGTGAAGTAGAAGTAAATGCATTTTAATGTATTTACTGTTATAAAAAATTCTTTACATGAATACAGTTTTAAATATTAACGTTGACAGAATATAAGTTTTGCAGAATCATTATCAGTTGTATACTTCATCAATTCTGATATACCTTTCAATGCTTCTTGATGCCATGAAGTTGATCCTTTTTTTCTGACTCATAATCAGTATACCCTCATCACTGCACATCTTGTTAGTTTTGTCATTTTCTTGAAGAACAGAATTCAAAGTTTTCATGAACAGCAGCTTCAAAATCCAACTGAAATTATGCCGTTTCATATCTGATGGTAGAGAACAGATGACTTTGACTAACCCAATGTTTTCTTGAGCTTTGCCTCTCATCTGCTATCCTGGAAATCTGACTCATTGAATGCATTTAACAATGGTTTCTGTAGATACTTCTTCCCAAGGAGAATAAATCCTGTCATCTGATAGCATGGGGTATGGTGATAGCTTTCAAAAATTCAATTTTAAGGTTGCAGACCTCGACAATAGTCACCAGTTACTAAAATATTTTTTCTTTTGTGGGCCTTTATGACTTGGATTATCTCTTGTCGGTCCAAAGTTTGCATTTCACAAGTCAGTTTTGGCATTAATAATTGAGGTGTGGAAGACTTGGAACCAAGAATGGTGTCTCATAGCATGATCAATTATAATATTTTAAATGGGTCTTAATATTTTTTATTCAAAGATGAAATCTACTCCTGAAATAGTTATCCTATCACCTGCGACTTCTTGTTTTCACTACATGTGTCAGGTATAAATTTGAGATTCACCTACTTTTTGTAAAACTCTTGGTAAATCAGCATTATCAATTACAAAAGGTTTCAGCTCTTTTCCACTATAACTCCAGTACAAAAGCACAATTACATGGCTTTAATGAATTTGCCACTTGGCAACTATTACCCTTCTTTTTCAGCAACTACCTGAAAAAAGTTCCATCTCATCAGCATTGAATTGAGCTTCAAAAGAGGATTGGTGTGTATTTCCAGAAGTGCCATGGGTATTTTGGGGATTTTGTATGACACTATTTAAAAATAACTATTTGTTTATTCCTTACTATTTTCTCATGATTTCTGCTTTTGAAAGAGGCACTCCCTTCTTAATTCATATGAATAAAAATCCATTATTTCTTCTAATGCAACACAATTATTCTAGTTTAACATATTTTAGTTCCACACATTGACACTTAATGCACATACTGCAAACGACCATGTATCATTGTGTGGCACTCAATTCACAACCTCTCACCAGTTGTTAGAATGTTAATATTAGTTATTAAGGTGAAAACATTTCCATTCATGAGATTTTAACCAGAATGATTGGCTATTTTATAATTACTATAGCTGGCTTTTTTTCCCTGCAAAACGGAGAATATAGATCTATCATTTGGTGTTTATGCTATGAGAGTCAGAAATTTAGATTAGAAAAGTGTCTTCGGTTTTTTGTAATAATACGTGCATATGAATGTGTTGATTTAGCAATGGTCTCATATTGTGAGGTTTATAAGGCAATGGACCTTAGATCGTTGCATAAAAGATGAATGCAATCGTATGTTTTATTTGCTTATAAAATAATTAACAATCTAATGTATTCCCTGAACCTTTTAGGGCTAATACCTTTTCGAATCCCAAATACCAATATACAAAATAAGGATAACTTTCAAAGGATTTTCTTAAGGACTAATTACATGAACAACATTCCAATGGTTACGATTATTAGGGAGGCAAATATGCTTCCATTTGGAATTGATTTTTTTAATATGAGTCTTTTTACTGTCAAACATCTATTGAACAAGCACCTTTCATAATCTCAAAGTTCACTCTTAAACGTTAATATCTGAATGTATATTAATTAAACTTCTTCTCTTCAGTTTTATATTTAATTTATTATGTCCACTCTACACTGTTTTTTGTTGTTTTTTGCTGTGTTTCTAATTGAGTGCCATCTTGTAAAATTTTTTTCTGTAAGAGGGTTGCTGCCTGTAAATAAATAAATAAACAGTTTGAACAACCTTGATGAATGATTGGGTGACCAGGTATGACCTAAAAATGTTTATCTTTCCTTTGATTCATGTGATGATCTAATAAGTATAATATATTTTTCAACAACCCTACAGATGGAAGTTTTCAGAGAACATGTTCATCTTCTATGCTGTCAAATACATTTCAGTATATAATTTTTGCTTAATTAATGTCCATTGTTATTTTTTAGCGATCGAAAATATCCCAGAAACTGAGACAGAAAGCAGTCCTGAGCCCCCAAAACAAGTGTTTGTAACGGTAAGACTTTTGAGGTCTATACATCATATTATTTTGGAATAGTTTTATTATTTATATAATTATTTACTGTTGATATATGTAGTAATAATAACAATTTTTTTGAAAATTAATCTTAAATTTCCTCAAAAATTCTTATCTTACTGCTTAATGTTACAACATATTGGCAAATAAATTTCAATTTCACTAAAATCCATCTATTCTCCTTTTTCTCATTCAGCCACTGTGTTAGAACATACAGGATGCAGCATTATAACTTCCATTTTTTGCCATTGAAATCAATGGGAAAAAAGTTATAAATTACAAGACTAGTTAGAGATTTGTCAAATGTTCATTTTTGTCCAAGATTTACTTCATCGACTTGACTTGGGGAAATGTGCAATTTTTTTTTCATCCATGCCAATTTATTTGACATTTAATGATTAAGGAAACTTTATTACTAAATTGGTCTGATTTCCCAAATCAAATTCTATGTCTACATTATGTCCTTAATTCTTAATTGTTCTGGTGTTGAATTTAGGAAATGCATTTTAAAATATTTTTTCTCTTATTTGGATCACTTGTGAGTAAAATTTTTCTGATTAGAAAAGAATGAACTTCAATTTGTTCACTCTGCAATATATTATTGCTTTTTTTTTCAGAAAATGGAGATGGAGTTAATACAAGTTCCAGTTTTACAAGGCTATATAGGAGGGTTAAGAGAACAAGATGAGGTTTTTCAAAAAATGATTCCTAGGCTATGTTTGTACTTTCTTCGTAATTCATATGTACCAATTCCAAACTTTGAGTCCTTTGAAGAAGCTGCCACTAAAATGTCTCAGTATATCTCAATTGGTAATTACTCTGCACGTCATCCATTAATAGAAAACTTTCATCTAATATCACAAAAGGTGAATACCTATTATATTAATTGTAAAGGTAATACTAAATAATATTTATATATTATAATAATTCTATGCTCCATTGTAGTTTTCACTAACCTTTTATTCCAAGTCTTTACATAAGTTACCTGTGTAATCTTTAAGGGGTGAAGGACATCACATACATGTATTGAGTTCCAGCTTTGAACTACCTATGTGAATAGTGAAACAGAACCCTTTATTCTCAAACAAGTAATGGGCATTCCATTGTTTGCCATTCATATTTCGGTTACCTTAAACAAAATGTCCTTTCTAATGCTTTACTTTAGTCACTAACTTGGCATAGATATAAAGTTGATATTTTCCTTCCCTGGCTTCACAACATTAACTCTATCCACACTTTTATTTCTTCCCATTATACATTGAACCCAAGTGTTATTTATAGATAATGTTCAGATCTTCATTCAGTTCCAAGTGCTATCAATAGATTACAGAGGGGACAGTTCTGCCACTTCATCCTTGATACTCGAATTTCAGACAAATTACCTAATTTTAATCAGGCTGAAAGTGTTAATTATTCCTCTATGCCTTTTTCACCTCTTCTATTTCCTGTGACTATGTAACTTCTTTGGACATCAATATTTCCCTTTGGGAAATTCACTTATCAGTATGCTCTTAACCCATTAATAAACATATGAGTACCTTCAGTACAGTAGTTGTCACCATCCTCATACCAAATGTTCTCCACCCTACTCCCTCTCCATTTGTGGCCAGCACATGTTATGACCCTAAATTTTTAGACTTCCCTTGCTAACTTACATACCTTTTTTTTTCTACTTATTATCTTTAGATTCGGTTACCCAGATTTCCCATTAAAGAAACACACTCCTTAATTAATACCAGTTATACCTCCCAAACTGGTCCCAAATATTTATCATAATTTATCCATCTTCACAACCTACTTTCCTGTCTCCTACTTACTTCTAAAAATCCTCTAGGAGTATTTTACATTTTTTTCTGGAAACAGTTTAACCTATAGGTTATTCCCCAATGACCCTTCAGTTTCCTATACATGTCTCCCCAATATAGGCAACATCAAAAATTACACGACCTCTACTCAGTTCCACATCTAAAACCCCTCCTACTTCTTGTAACTGTGCCAGATTTAAATTCTGCACATTGTTCACCTAGTCACTAGATAAAGAAACAAAATTAAATTAACATCCCTGAATTTACACGAAAAATACATAAGCCTACTAAAACTATGTATATATATATATATATGTCTATATATAAAAAAAAGAACACACACACTTATACACATTCATACACAGAAACAAGTAGAAAGAAAGACTCACATAATTAAGAAATATTTCTTGGCTCCCTTGCCCGTTCGTCAGTATGAGAGAACTCAATATAT
>WURS02078422.1:0-10256 GCA_011762765.2 Rhinocypha anisoptera | reverse complement strand
CCCCCCCCCCCCCCCCCCCCCCCCCACTCCGCCGGCCACCACCACCCCGTGCCCCCCGTTCCCCCCCGTTGGATTAAAATCTCGGTTCGCAAGGCACGTCAACACGGTTCACGGCCTCCTTCGGGTGGTTCTCCGCTCATTTCATTGCACCCCTTCTCCTCCCTCAGCTCCCCCACTTATTGTACTCTCCACGCTACTGGCCATATTCCCACGATTGAGGCGGCGGCGTTGGTGGAGGAGGAGGCGAGGGAGTGTCCGCCACCGCGCACTATATATAGTGTTCCTGTTGGGTGGGCGGGAAAGGAAGGGTTGGACGACTGTGTGAGAAAATGAAATGGAAAGGCAGGACCCAAGGGGGCGGGGGGAGGCGCGGCTGCGAACGGGTGTGGGATTGAGGCTCGATGTGTGTATGTGCACGCTGTCCGAGGGGAGGAGGAGGAGGCGAGTGAGAGAAATGGGAGAGAGAGAGAGAGTGAGAGGGAATGAGAATGGGCAGGAGATTCTCCCACAATCCCACTCACGCCGCAGAGGAGGAAGAGTGTATTCCCATGAGCGCGGTTCATGCTCCGTGGTCGACTGCACGCCTCGAGTGCGCGGGAGCCACCAGTAAACACGGCGGAGGGCGTCACACACTGGCCGAGAGAATGGACGATGATTCCGCGTCAAAAGACTCGACTCGACTTGCGGTCGGGGAATCCTTTCGCCGCGAGAGAGAGAGAGAATCAATTAACGTTTACCCCTCTGGGCTTTTAACAATGAGAACGAAGATGGAGGGGGGAGGGGGCGGGCAACAATGAGGTCATTTTCGCGCGCGTCGGTTTCGGCTACCGGGAGATCTGAATCGTCTCCTGAGGATATTGGAGCACGTACATTCAACTCTCGCTCGACGACTAATCGTTGTCGCGAAGGACGTCGGAATTGTTTAGCTATTCCGTTGATAATAATAAAAACGGGCTTAAAATTTAATACCGCGGGTGATATAATTAATGAGAGAGCATCTCCATTAACCACCTGGATATACAATATTGCACAAATAACACAAGGAAATCAACACACTAATGAAGGCGATTTAGAAAGAAAATGCTGAGATAGATACTATTTCCAGAAAGGGACCATCGCATATGGGATCGTTATCGGGTGAACATGAGTGAAACTGGGAGACAGAAAGCCTCAAATGTCTTAAATACTTCCTAGTGGAAGGAAGTAATTAATTTCTAAATATTAATAAGTTTTCAAATATTCATGTGAATATATCGCTACCCAATCTTACCGACGATTATAAAACAGGAAGGCCAATTAATTACTACTACATTATATCATAGTGTTGTTACTAAATTTAGATAATAGAACTTTTAAAAATGTGATTAAACGTAGAAAACTGAACCAAAGATATTGAGAATCGCGATGAAGGAAGTGAAGCAAGAACAAGACAGTGTTATAGGAAATATTACTTGATTTTTAATTGTCGTCACCATTAAGGTATGTACCCAAACTCTTGGGTTGTGTATGTGTAAATTTAATTCCAGGAAATTACATTAAAAAGATTCAAAAAAATAGAAGATAGAATTTATAATGTAAATTTTAACTTTATTTTCTATAAATTTAATCAAGATTTAGCAAAACAATATTTGAAACGCAATTAGCGCAACTTACAATCTCACATTCGGAGCCAATAGGAGGTGATTCAATCCTGCGTGATTTTTACTTGTAATTTGGAGATTTTTAAACCTTCCTGGGCCACCATTACTGCAGTACTTTACTCCAGTCCACAATAATTGAGCTTCAGTCATCAAACCTTGGCACAAAAAAAATATAATTTAGAACTCCCTCACAGCAAAAAATCGAATTTCCTGGAAACGATAAATTATTTCGCTTACGCTTACCTTACGATATACATTTTTCCTGAACTAAAACCCTTGTAAACAAAAATCAAAAGGATATGTACTATGCTCCTCATACCATATCGTGTGAGATTTATCAATGGCATAATGATCGTAAAAGCCTTCGCCGGATATACTTTTACACCTGTTTACAGAAAAACACAGTTCCAGCGGTTCATGGGAATTTCTAAGGATAAATCACGCGAAGCCGCTCATTCAAGAGAAAAACGGCGTGACGCGAACATTTTGGTATCCAACTTTTCCGGATGCAGAAAATTCCTCCAGCTATGAGATTCGTGAAACTGCCGTGTAAGTGGCTTCATACCTCAGGCCCCGTCCACTTTTCTGTGCTGCGGATCCACCCTCCCTTTGACGGACTGCTCACCGACAAAGCACACCTCGATTCAATCTCCCTTCTCTTACCATGTCTCCCCTCCTTCCCCTCCGCCACCTGACAACCTCTTTCATTTTACCCGCCTCTCTCCTCCCCCTAGCTTCCTGAGACTAAGCCCTCCCTTATATCTCTCCCCCTCCCCCTCGCGTTAACTTCGCATCTCGACGACATTAAGATGCCAGCGGTGAAAACGAATCCGAGTCCTTTCGCGAATAGACGTTTTCAGGGGAGGGTTCTTAATGTTTAATCGTGAGGGACAAACCAAGAGAGAGCGATAGAGAAATACAGTCAACTAGGAAAATGGGTAAATCTATGATTATGAAGTATTAACTACTGGTTAAGGTAGGTTTTCGATGGGCCTCAGGTTAGTTTTATCCCGCTACACCTTAACTCAAATCCCTCTTCAAATCTGCATACTTCTCATCACTCATTATTCTATCCAAAATCACAATTATCCTCCTACCCCTACCTTGCTTGCCCAATTCTACCCTCTATCACAACAATCAACAAACCCCTTCCATCCATTTTTCCTGCCTTCTTTGGATTTCAGGCCTCTCTTCCACTGCCGTCCATAGCACTTACTCATTAGTTTTCCTCTCTGTCCATCTCACCTTCTACTATAGGTACAGACTCGAGAAGGTACTCGTATATTCACCATTTTAAGAAAAACCTTTCGGCTTTATAAAGACGGTGGATGAAAATAGTACCTCAGATGCGATTCCGTTTCGAAGAACAAAATCTCTCGCCAAGTGTTTTTTTCCCCTTCTCGTTTATTACACTCCTTCGTCCACCTGCTTCTCTCCAATTTGTTCCATGATGTTTCGTAGCCGCCCACTTTCCCTTTCTGCATCCTGCCCCACAAAACCACCTACACCAGGTGGGGGATTTCTTCCGATCTCGAAGATTCCTCCTTCCCTCTCCTTCGGGCCTCTCTGCTCTGTCATTCCTTCGTAAACACCGTCTTCCTTTCTCTCTCTCTCTCTCTCTTTCTCTCACTCTTGCCCTTTATATAATTTTTTTCGTCCCCATCTCAGCTCTCTCATCCCATGGCCCATTTTTTCTCCACACGTCCGGAACAATTTCCTCCGTAAACAGAATCGTCTCGCCGTGCGGAGGTTTCGTGTTTTTCCATTCGAAGTTATTTCACGATCGACCGCCGCACGTTGCACCTGACGTCATCTTCCTGTGCGACGAGATGATTTACCTTCCGAGGCTTGGATAGAAAATGGGCTCTATGAACTTGGAGTATTCCGAGGTGGGAGATGATTTATTTTTCCTATCAAACGGAATCATGCGAGCGCGGATAGCCTCATAAATAAGGGTGGCGGTCACGCAAGATCGATGGCTAATGAAGTCTTGAAGTTGGTGAACCTAGCCGGTGGTGTCATACTAGCAAGCAAGAAGAGGTTTAAAGGAAAAGGCGGTGTATTCCAATTCTACTCCACAGTGATTACCTATTTGAATCTCAAGAAAGGTAAGGACATTCGTGTACTTACTAACCGTAAACCAACCACCGATAAAAATAATAAATTGGTGTCGTTAGTGCTTTATCATATCTGACAGTAAGAACTCAGAGTAATAAGACATCTCGTTGTCTGCACGGTCATACGCGAATAGATCCAACCAGGAACGAAATAACCGGACAACAACAGGTCCGAGACACCGGTTTTGCACGAAATACGGAAAAAGTTAATGCAAGTGATTTTAAATCTAGATTTTTCATAATACACATTCACGACCTTAATATCTTGAATGAAGTAATAATTGATTTAGAGTTACATTATTAGTCAAAACTAGTCTTCACGTATAAAAGTATCCCTGTCAACCATCAAGTTAATATAATGAATGACCCCAGCAAAAGAGATCCTCTCATCTCCGTCTATCTTTTCCCCGGAATTTTCACAGCAGAGGCCAAAACTTCGAATGTGTCCGAAGAATGATCAGATGAGATTTTAAATTAACCCCATTGTTTCCGCCACTTACTCTCTCTTACCTCTAGAGTCATAAAAAGCTCACAACCAGTATTCATGTCTTCTCTAACAACACTCATTACTCATCAGTTTTATGCTCAAATTCCCTACTGCCAATAGTTTTAACTTCAAAAAACTTAAAAAATTTACACTTCAACATTTGAAGTAACGGTGAGCTTTATCAAATCCGCCGGAAGAGTTGAGGATATGAATGAAATACTTTTCCGCTTAGAAAGGAACCATTTATTATATCAACCTTGTGATGAACGTTTCCTGACCAACATGGGAAGAAATGAAAGCGAAACAAAGAGGTGGAAGAGGTCCAAAAATAGTAGCAAACTTTGATTAGTTTTTTCCATGGCATGGAAATTTATTTTTATATATATATGTCGAGGAATAGAATTTTTTCCAAAAAAAAGGATATGAGAAAAATTTTAAACTAGACACAATTGTTTCAAAAGCGGGGACAAAGAAATTTTAATATTTTCTCAATAAATAAATATATAGAAATGGTAAATTGAGAAATGTTTAAATATATAAGAAATGGATGATTCAAAATCATTTTTAAGCTATGGTCAAGTTTCGGTAGCAAGACACCTCAATAGAGAAGAAAGCAAAGGTAACTTTCCACGCTTGATAAAGTCCCTAATTTCTGTAAGCTTATTCACTTGATCCACAGCTCCTTATTATAAAAATGAAATTATGTCAATACTGACTCCTTTCGATCGTCTCTTTTGGGAAGACTAAAGTCAGAATTGTTTTAGTCACTTTGAGGGATTAAACTTGCTCTCTTTTACTAAATTCTCCCTCACTGTGCTATCCTTAGGGTTTTCTTTTGCTACTACTAATTTCATCCACTGTTTTATATCTACCTGATGTTAAATCCTCAATAATTTAAATTGATCATACATTTAACGCATAATGAACTCAAAAAACGAATACCAAGGATTTCTATCACGGGTTAGCTAATCTTATCTCTCGCTGCTAAAGCATCGTACATTTTTATAGCCTAAGACATTGAAGTATTTTAATAGTTTCTTGGGCAGCTGTCGCCAATTTGTGAAATTAAAACGTTTTTATAGTTAATGATCACAGTTTTTCGAGTCAAATCATAATGGGAGGAAATATAATTGTAACTTTACTTAATTCCTTCTTAATTTTGGAGAAGGTTCGCCGAAAACAATAGTGGTATTAATTATTCCATGGGAATGAAAATAAAATGAGAGGATTTAGATTTTTTCGGGAGTATAAAAAATATGTTTTGTTTGCATGCGAGACTACATCGCGTGCGACACGCCAATTCCTTCAGGCCAGCCAAAAGTCCATGGTAGAGTGGGTTTCAAACGGATGAATTACAAAGGCAAAAAAAATTGTTTCGACCCATCAATTTCACCCCATCAAAGCGACTCAATGGAAACTGATGGGACAAGTGAGGAAATGACTGATGTTTTCTACTTTTTTATTTTAAAGGGTCTCTCCCTTTCTCTTTGCTATAACAGAATATAACTTGTTGAAACGGTTGCTTACCTATTCTTACGGATTGTATAAAATATTCCCACATACACTATGTCAATATACTACCATTTAGAAATGCAGGGTATCTGCGATTCAAAGGAATCCAATTATCAATTTAATTACAACGAGAATGAATAATTAGAATGATAAGCAAAGTTACGGCACGTTCTTATACTAATTAAACTTTCGAACGTTACATAAAATGGAAACCGAATTAATAACACCATATACTCGAAGATGAAAAGTGAAAAAATACCAGATCTTTCCCTTTTTCCCTTTACCTTCTATTCGGAACATGGAACGATAATACATTATATGCTTAACTCAAGCTATTGCTTTCAATGGTTTCAATTATGCAGAGTACATTATAGATATACGCATTTTAAAAACAGAGGTGTAAATTATTTGTGGGCAACTTTAAAGATAAACAAACTGACGGGAAGTATTTCTCTGAGCCACAAAACACGAAATAATTCACTAATATGAGCCTTATAAAGTCGAAAAGTAAGAAGTAAATTCAATAATAAGACAAAGCAGGAGTAAGAAACGCAAAAGCGAATCGGTTGACATGAAGTTAAACTTCCCCAACCGTAATACACGCACCGAATTACGCTGACGGTAGTTGCATCCCATGTAAGCATATTACGTTATTTCACACTACGTTTATATACCGAAGCAAATCATTAGGGGGGGGGGAGCTCATATGGAACCAAAGCTCGTTACGCCATTTTTCGGCCCACGTTTCCATTTAGAACGCTCGGACGAAGCGGCGCAGAAGGACGCAGGAAGATGGAAGCATTTACGTTCACGAATCACGACTCGCCATCAGTCCACTCCCGATATCCCCTTCTCCCCTGCGGCGAGAGGCGACGGTGGAAGAACCAGGCGAGCTGACCCGTTAGCATTACGTCTTCCCTACAGTCTCTCCCAGGCGATCTCCCCGGCTTGTGCAATAATTTCGGAGAGGAGCCAGTTCCACGGGAAATCTTCTCACGGCGGGCCCCTCTGCGCACGGCGCATTTCACCGCTCCTCCCAATTTTACCTCCGCTCCCTTTTCTTTCGAACTCGGGCACACTACGCGGGGGGTCTCGGCAATGCGCGCAGTTGCACCACATTCTGTTGGGTACCTTCCGTAGCCGGGATTCGCACGCGGGCGTGAAGATACCTGCCTCGCTTCATTCGTTGCATTGCGCGGTTTGCTCACGGATGATTTCACACGCGCAATTCTCATGCGCGCCCAGGCAGCCGCCGCTTCTTCCATTTGCCCTTCCTCCAGTCGTGCAATGGGATTTGATCTACGTTTAATTAAAGCTAAAGTCTTTAAGAAACACGAACGGTTTTAGAGGGCACCGAAAGAAAAAGCGATGCATCTACTAACGTGTCGAACTGTTTTCTCACTTCCTGGTGCAGTAACATAACATCGCTACGGAATGGAGGAAAGCGTGATGGGTTAACAACCAGAACAAGGGAGTCGTTTTGGAATTTATGATATGCTCATTAGTCACCACGCCATTGTTTCCCAGTCGGTCGCCACTTAATGGCGAGCATTTGATATTGAAAAATTACTCCATGAAAATAATTCAGCGTCGTCACGTCTTAAATGCTCAGAATTTAACAGAGTGTTGGATAACTCAATTTACGCCATATGACAGCTACTTCTCAGCAGCACCAACTTTCATTAAAAACCACAACTCCGACAGTTTATCATTTACACTTAAGCTGAAAACGAAATGAATCTCTCATTAATCTCGGGCGTTAGCATATCCAGGCACAGGGAATGTTTTAAAAGGTAATAAGGAAAATATTTAATCAATTTTTCAATGAGACTAATAACTATTGCATTTTGAAGCGAAATTAGAAAAAAAAGCATCCCGTCTCTGTTAATTCTAGATTATTACTGTCAAAGGCATTGATAAAGTATAGTCTGAAGGTATCTTGGAAATGGGTACAAAAATGATTGAATGCATGTTTAAGTAATCCTTAAAGCTGAAATCCAGCTTATATTTTTGTATCATATGAAATTATTATATATTTTTTTAAATAAATTACTCTATGAAATCCTATCAGATTATTATATTTACATTTGTTCTTTCTTAGAGCAAACATAATATGCGAATAAACCCCAGATTTGGAATCTGCCATACAACGAAAGTTGTAAGTACTGTAATTAGTATGAGAACTTGAGGTCAAAGTCATCTGCAAAAGCTGAAATACGGACATTGAGGATGCGAAATAATACGGGCATAATTTTCACCAAATCAGGCGTGATTTGGTGGAAGAGATTTATACTGAGAATAAAAATAATATGGGCATCTTAAAATAATACGGGCATCTTAAAATTTTTGTTTAAACGTTCTAGAAGAAGAAAAATCTCAGTCTTTCCATAAATGCATTCAGCACAACGGGAGATAGTTTAACGATGAGCAGCCTTCAAAGCATTTCGCGGATAATAAGACAAAGGATTTCCCTCTCCGTGACATATGAGAGGTAAACCACTTTCCAAAAAGAAATAATGCCAAATTAAATGAAAACTGGGAGACTTACTCATCTCTTTGAACTCTTTCGTTAGGCGCATCAAATTAATGGTTTAATTTTTCCGGGAGCGTCGACGGGGATGGAACGAATGAAGAAAGAAGTTCCCACTGGATCAATGAGTTTCTCATCACGATCGGAGAAGACGCGCCCTCTGATGATAGGTCGGTCGACACCCGCACACCTCTCCCCCCCCCCTCCTCAACCCCGACAAAGATGATCGAAAAATTTCGATTTACATCCCGGTTTCTCTTCAGCGAATCATGAAGTTCCTCCTCATAAAGATATAATTACTTGCGGAGACAACGCACGAATTCCATTAAAAACCAAACTGGTGGGAAAAGAACCCAAAAGTATGCCGGTTCTACCTTTTTCTTCCGCGGCGATCCTTTGGAGAGCCGGTGATGAATCGACTCGGGCATGGACGTTTGCGTCACATTTCCGCGAGCGATTTCTCACGAGTTCTCGGGACGAGAAAGAGAGAGAGAGAAAGCGATGCAGAGGAGAGAGAGAGGCTTCGAGTGGGAGTGAGGAGGAAACGAAAATAAAAGGAATGAGATAGAACCGAAAGGTGTGCCGGACACTCCCGCGAAGGGAATCTCCTTGCAGCCGACGCTCCCCGCATGTTCAATCTAGGTTTTTTTTAAATTTTAGAAAGTATTATTTACGCTGGAATCGAGTTCTTCGGTGAAAGTGAAGGGCGAATATCTCTGTTAAGAGTTAAGCCATAAGAAAGAGAATGATACATTTTTAATGGCAACAGGAATTAATATTGGGGACGAATTAAACGTAATGCAGTGGCATAGGTGAGTTTAACATTCAATCTTAAAAATAATATTGAAATAAAAATTACCATGTTCAAGGTGGGACCGTCCCCCTTGGGTGGTACCGAGCACAGCTAAAATGAGTTCTATTTCACCTGCCAGATGTGTGACTCCAATTACAATGACTTCGAGATGAGTTACTTTGAATCATGAGTCCTTAAAAAAGGTTTTACATCTTAAAAAAGCATCTAGAAGAAGATAATTTGCTACCAAAATCCATTCTGTATCGTAAGTATGCGGTAAATTTCATATCATTTCGTTCAGGTCCATCTCTGTCCGACAATGATTAATTAATTGGCCTTGAAAGGTGAAGGAAACGGGCAAAAAGTGAGATTATTTCCATTCAAACGAGAAAAATGTATCGTTCAGGTAAAACTAAAGTATTTAAACTAAATTTTTAAAAACTTTAGTGCATTAGCTGTGATTTTATAAGGGAAATGTTCATAATAATATTGCCAAGTGTTTAGTCACTGAATCCGAAAGTGACCTTAATAGAACGAATAAGTCGTCTCCACGAAACCACAAAATTTGGAATGACCACGAAATATTTTAGGGCTAAGAGAATATAAGGCCTATAACCATCCTTCAAACAATTCCTCAAAGGTTAACGTTTAAGGGGTGACTGCGAAGTAAACGTCGAAATTAATTATAACTGATTCTACGATATGATAGATAATCTTACTTTCGCCGTCAATAATTCCCACAAGATTCATTTAGACTACCACATACGGGACAAACCGATTCTGTCGTCCTTTTACGCTGGAATCGGCTCGCCTAATCAGGCATAATTGGTGAGAGTTTATAGAGACCTAAATCGTGGCATTATGCTGAAAGCGCTCTAGGGCAGCATTAATAATTACCTTCCTGAATTGATGGACGACTGTAATAATAGGCCCAAATTGCTGAATCGATGCTTCGTTTGGTAGAAGTGAACGCTAGTATTCACTGACCCTCTCCACCGTGTAAGGTCCTCTGGAGGATAGCTGGAAACGTCACGACTCTTGCGGGTGGGGGGACGCTATTCGTTCCCCTCCCCCCTATTGCCACCCCCCGACCACCAGCCCTCCCCTTTCTCCCACACCCGGTTTTTTTTAATTGTCCCGAACCAAACCTACCCCATCCACCACACCTTCATATTTG